>CM043704.1:86526403-86528903 GCA_023935145.1 Bretschneidera sinensis | reverse complement strand
TTGGACCGAAAAAGAAGAAGGAAGAGTCCATAGAATCCCTTGTGAGCATTAGAGCACTTTGGTTACTCTGTGGACCTCATAGATGTGGACTCATCGCTCCAATGCTGCATTGGTGAACAGGCGATCAGGTGATGATTGTCTGTTCACCATGTCAGGGGTTCCATCGGTACAGATGCTCACGCATCTGCATTTGTATATGTTTTATTTGTTTCTCTACACCTAATAGATAATTGCATGTATAGTTAGATTACCTTTTAAAAATTGTAATGTGCAGTCTCTAAAGTTGGACAGAGTTCCCACACCAATTGAGGTGTTTAACATGATGCATAAACGCCAATGGACAGATTAATATGTCGATAAGAAGACTAGGGATACCGTGGTACATATAAAATGAATTTTTTTTTACTTATATGCAAAATAATTGTTGCTTTTAATATTGTTTGGGAGAACAAGAATTATTAATATATGCATTCATTTCTACTGTACGGAACATATGAGTAGCAGGTTCGAGAGAAAAGTGGTAGCCAGATTGAAGCATCCTCACAAATTGAGATCCACTCTGACGAGTGGTTATAAGTATCCAGTGGACTAAAGAATGGTAGATTTTATGGCTTTGGAAAAACGATTGATAGCTGTTCTTTTGCTAGCAGCTCTTAAGGGAGCAGTTCCTCCTCTAGATCCACTACACCACGCTTCATACCACTCACCAATGTCAAAGTGATGCAATAACATTTGGATGAGGAGTGGAAAATAAAGGAGTCAATAGAGTCATGCATGGAGCAAGGGAAATAGAGATTGGATGACATGAAGTCACGTCTCCAATCCATGGAGCTTACGATGCAGCAGATGGTCCAATGTTTTCGGGTGACACCAATAGCACTGCCCAATGTAAGTAAATTGTTTTAATTTGAAGTTAAACACATTGATGTATATCGTGTTTTGTGATTAAGAAGTTATGCTTACTTTGGATGATGAATTTTTAAATTTCTTGGTTAGAATGCATATGAACCGTGTGGGTTTTTCGGGCATTTTATTTTGATAACTTAATGAGTTTAACGACAAAAGTGTAAACTAGTTGTTCAATGGACGAGACGGGGTTATCGTCATGTACGTTTGGTTGTATGTGACTAGTGGAAAGAAACGGAATCCATTTTGGATCATCGGTTACCAACCGTGTGGGTTTTTGAGTATTTTGACTCATGACTTAGTGGGTTTAAGGGTAAACGTGTAAAGTAGTTGTCCAATGGACGAGATGGGGTTACCATCATGTATGTTTGGTCATATGTGACTGACAAAAAGTGTCATGATCGAGCGCTTACCACTGCGCCAAAAGTTATAGCTGATAGCGGGAGCGCAACTCAAATCACTTAAACCGCACAACAGCATAAGCACCACGTGTCGACTGTGACTTGGCCCAAACTCAAGCCTCCATCATGAGGCAATTACTACCAACACGTAGGAAACAATCTCCCCTCAGCAATTGCACCATTAGGAATCGAACCCGTGACCTTGGCTCTGATAGCAATTGTCAAGATCGAGTGCTTACCACTGCGCCAAAAGTTATACCTAATAGCGAGAGTGCAACTCAAATCACTTAAACCGCATAGCAGCACAAGCACCATGTGTCGACTGTGACTTGGCCCAAACTCGGGCCTTTGCCATAAGGCAATTGCTACCAATACCTAGCCAACAGAAAGAAACGAAATCCATTTCAGGTCACTGATTACTAACCGTGTAGGTTTTCAAGCATTTTATTTTCATAACTTAGAGGATTTGATGGCAAAAATATAAATTATTTATCCAATAGACGAGACGAGATTACAGTCACATATGTTTGGTCATATGTGATTAGTGAAAAGAAACATAATCCATTTCAGATCACTGGTTACCAACTGTGTGGGTTTTCGGGCATTTTTACTCATAATTGAGTAGGTTTAAAGGCATAAGTGTAAAGTATTTATCCAATGGACGAGACAGGGTTACCATCACATATGTTTGGTCGTATGTGACTAGTGGGAAAAAACGAAATCTATTTCGGATCACCAGTTAGCAACCATGTGGGTTTTCGGTCATTTTATTTTGATAACTTAGCAGGTTAAAAGGCAAAAGTGTGAAGTAGTTTTCTAATGGACGAGACGGGGTTACTGTCATGTGCGTTTGGACATATGTGACTAGTGGGAAGAAACAGAATCCATTTTGGATCACCAGTTACCAACTGTGTGGGTTTTCAAACATTTTTACTCATAATTTAGCGGGTTTAAGGGTAAAAATGTAAAATACTTGTCTAATGGATGAGATGAGGTTACCGTCACATCCATTTGGTTGAATGTGACTAGTGTAAACAAACAAAATCCATTTTTGGTAGCTAGTTTCGGTTTTAGTTTACGTATATTTTAACTGATATATAACGACTCTATATTTGATTATGTAATTTGTTCTCTTTTATTGGAACTAGCTGCAGAAGATGATACTAAGCATATGGACCACGACACAAACTTGA
>CM043704.1:86216403-86518903 GCA_023935145.1 Bretschneidera sinensis | reverse complement strand
ATATTGCAATTGAATTGCGTTACAAAATGAAAACAGTTATATAATTTGACTAGTTTTAATAAAACCTACATAAAAGGAGCATTACCCACAAAAATGTAATATTCATTTCAAAATTCTAGAATTTTTATACGTCAATCAAATCTAATTTAAATGGTTTACTTTGTTATGATATTAGAAGAAAAGGTGATGGCAGGATCTGAATATATAAGTGACAATCTTCTGTTTTCACACTAAAGTTTGCGTAAAATCATTTGAGCACCATATTGAGGATGAAGAGTGAGAGCCATGAAAGGAGCATGTGCATAAGTAGGGGATAGCTCAAACGAGAAGTGTTGTAGAATTATTGATAACGCCATTTTTGCTTCTGCCATAGCGAAGTTTTGTCCAATGCATATCCTAGGACCCCATCCGAAAGGAAAGAAGGAAACTTGATTCTTCGTTGCCTTTGAAACCCCTTCGGCGAACCTCTCTGGTTTGAACTCTATCGCGTCATCACCCCAAAGATCATGATCATGGTGAATTAGGATTATTGGCAATGATATTTCAACTCCGTTGGGTACCGACAGCTTTCCTAGTTTCGTTTCTTTGTGAATAGATCGACCAAGTGTAATTGCGGGAGGGTATAACCTAAGAACCTCATATAAAATCATCATTACCTATGACATTTAAAATTGAGTTAGTAACAAAAATGGCATACGTTTACATTATATATATATATATATATATATATATATATATATGTGTGTGTGTGTGTGTATGTATATATCATATTATTCAGAAACTTCACTTTGTTTTGTTCTACTCATATTGGACACAATGTTCCATGACCCTCACATACTTGAAAAGGACAACAAAATTCCTTTTAAGAAAAACTATATGATAATCAAAAGTATAATTACTTACAACTTTGAGCTGATTCAATCCATTAAACTCAGGCTTCTTGTTACCAAAAACTTGAAAAATCTCTTCTCGTGCACGAGATTGCCAATCAGGACACCTAGCTAATAAAACCATTGTCCAAACAAGCAATACAGATGTTGTCTCTTGGCCAGCGATGTAAAATAGCTTACATTCCTCAATCACATCTTCAATACTCATTCCAAGATTTTTGTTATTGCCATGTTCTTGAATTTCTCTGGAATTGGACTCCATAAGTAAACCTAATAAGTCATCTTTGGCGGCCTCCCCTGCTTTCATTGCGCTCTCTCTTTTGTTGATGATCCCCTTTAGTGAAGCTCGTATTTCTTTGTCGATTGCCTTCAATCTCTTGTTATTCTTAGTTGGTAGAAACCTAAGTAGAAGCAAGTGTAGTTATTATGAAACATGAGGGAAATAAGAAATGCAGTAACAAGAAACAATTGCTATGGGAAGTAATAAAAATCTACTAAGGAAATGAATTATAAAAAACTACGTAGAAAAACCCATTTCATAGAAACTATAATTATTAATTTGAGAGAAAGAGAGTTAACTTCAACATAGAATGATTTAGAATTTTTTCTCTACTTCTGTTATAAAAAAAATGAAAAACAACAAGGGATGCAATGTTTCTAGTTGAGAATTTCTGGTTAATCTTCCATTAAAAACTGGATGTATCTATTGCGATTTTTCAGTATCCAAACCTTTGATCCAACTAATCTTTCATACATATACAAATCGCTTTGTTGAAATAAATTTGACCAGAGTGTCCTTTGGAAAGTTATTTGCACTCAATGTGGGAGTGAAACCCAAAAAAGTATTATATTAGTGAAAATATCCAAAAGAAGAAAAGAAATATATATAAAGAGGAAAAAAACTTGTATTTTTTTACCTCCATCCTGGAATGTAAACTGACTGAAAAAGTTGAGTTCCAAGTTTGCCTACTTCCTCCTGAAGTTGAAATATTCTTTTCCCTTCCTCATAACTGCTTCCAAACGCTGTTCGAGAAATCACATCACTGGTCAAATTCACAAGAAATGGCCATACATCCAACTCACAGGATCCATCAACGGAGACTAATTCCTCCCATTTGTTGATCATATCGCTACAACTTTGGTAGAACGCAGGTATCATATGCTGCAGAAAAAAAAATTATCAGAAAAACAAGGCACAAAAACAGAATAAATAAATGAATGTTCCAAAAATAATGCAGTAAATAAAAAAAGAAGAAGGAAAGAGTAGAACAACCTTGAGTTTCTCTTGGTGAAATGTAGGATTAATGATCTTTCTGTGCTTAGCCCATTTCTCGCCGTCATAAGTTGCGAGTCCGGTTGCCAGCAATTTAGATAGAGGGTTTGAATTTAGCTTCTGAAACTCAGAGATTTTGTTAAATACATCTTTGATTTGTTCAGGGTTCATTACGATCACCCTTGGTACAGGGCCAGCCCATATGAAAGAATTTTTTCCTGCCACCATTTTCAATGTTAATTAGGAGAAAGTCTAGTACCCTTATCTCAAATTATATTCAACACTTAAAACAAAATAATAATATATCAGAAAATAAATATCTAGCCGACTATGCACATTGATTTGTTAGATTCTAACAGTTCTTTTAACAAAGGATACTTATTAATCATTTTGAAAAATTGAATTATGTTAATTGTAAAAATTAAAAGTTAAGGGTCCAAACTAAGAATATGATAAAAATGCAAGGCCTAATTATGTGAAAATGTCTTATATTTTAAAGAAAAAAGACAAAAACGAGAACTTCTTGCAACTGTAAATATTTAATTAGACAACTTTCTTTCAATAATCTCCACTAACAAATATAAAAAATTGACACGCAAAAAAAAAAAATCTCACAAAAATTAAGATAAAAAAATAAATTAAAGATTAAAATCCTCTCCAATAATTCAAAAGAAATTTTTCACACTTTTAAATAAATGATACATTATCTATAATGTAACGTAGCATTCATCAAAAGATGAATTTGAAGAAGAAAAAAAATTTCCTCAATTACTAAAAAGGATCCTCACCCTTAAATTAAATAATCATAAAAAAAACTACCATAATTCTTCACTGTTTGGTACATAAGTGGGGAGACATGTGGCGCAATATTATCATTGTTGAGGTTCATGGGTTTGGAACGGGCTTGTTTAAGCATCATTGAATTCTCTTTCATGTCTCCAAACAAAAGGCGATATGGTTTGCCTGTGAGACCTTGTTGCCTTAGGTACCTCTCTAGCTTCTTTGGCTTTAACCACACCCAGTTTAGTACGCTCCATGCCCATATCACTGTACCCACAAAAACAACTGAGACTACAATTTGTGCAAATGATATTTGCATTTTCATATAAGAGAGAGAGAGAAAAAGATATGTTTGTGTATGGTGAAGATAGTTGAGGGGGTATTTATATGTGATGATAGAGAGAGAGTGTCTTTCTGAGGGAGAAAATGCAAGAGAGGACAAAAAAGCATTTAGTGTGAAAAAATACATTTTTGCCACCGGTGATCGATACCTCTTGTCCATGCATTTCTCTTTGATCTAGACAATTATCTTTCTATTTTTAAGACAATATAATGGTATTTTAAGCTCTTTAACTAGTGGTGTCAAAATTACATGAGGCGTTTTTTGATGTAGAAATTTATTTTATTTTAAGAAATAAATACATACACATAATTTTTTCTTACAAATACTAATGATATTCTTACTCTTCATAGTGGGATGATGTCTCAAAATAAATATCAATAATAAACTAAACAATTTACTTTATACTTTTATTTTTCTATTCAAATGAAAATATAACAAAATCCACTTATAAAAAGATAATTATATTGAAAAAGATTATAGACAAATTTGAAGTTGTATGCACTTTTTCTTCTTTTAAATTCCTTTAAACTTTGAATCCATGCAAACTATAATTATGAGACAAAAAAAATAAGTATTGTAATTCTTATTTTTTTTGGGCTTTAAAGTAAATACTGAGTCTTTGCAATGATGGTATCGTTTGGCCTAACTTTAATGTGATTTTAGCATCCAAGAAAGAGAAGTTAAATTAATCACACAATTTTTTTTTTTGAAAAGAATCAAAAAGGGAAAAACAATTCTAAACAATTGAAATTTGTACCCAAATTTATTTCAATAACGATTTTAACATAATTTTTTTATCAAATACTAAACAACTTTTAGCTCTGCAATTGTTTTACTGAAAAATGTTTTGAAAACTGTTTTAACTCTTTACGACCAAAACTGTAATCAGATCAAATAATAACTTTCTCGTTGAGTGGTGTATAGTTTGTTAGTACATTTCTTTTAATGTATCATGGGTATTTTCTCTTTCCTTCTCTATTATTGTGATATGATAATTTCTCGTTGAGTGGTGTATAGTTTGCTTGTGTACCATATACATTTTTTAATAAATAATATTCTCATTATCGAGCTTTGAATTTAATTACAATCAAATCCATTAATTTGACAAAATTACAGCAATTCTCTCTAGTGTTTTCTAAAATCGAGTTGTTATAATTTGGAGAAATTTTTCTATTTTTTCTCATACATGTCTTCAGATTATAGAAAATGAGCATATCCTATATATGAACCGAAACTACCGAGAATTTCTCCATAATTTGATCACAACTGCACCAAAAGCCTAATATTACCAATTTTAAATTAGGACTAATAAAGAGTCAAGTCCCGTCTCCTTTAAAAAAAAAAAAAAACTAATATTTTGAACTTGATACGTATACGTAACCTCTAAAAGAAGAATTTAGCTCTCAAATAAACTTATTAATTAACATCAGAAAATGCCAATAAAAAGAAAAAGATGGAAAATTTGAAGTAGAAAGTCGTGTACAAGTCAACCTCTTTCTCTATTCCTTAGGGAGAAAGTAAGAACTTGGGCAACAAGTTAAATAAGAAAATTTAGGAAGAAAGAGACAGATAAACATGGATCTCTAGAGAAAATGTACACTCTTTACTTAAAGTTCAAACCACGTGAGCTTAGCTATGACTATTGAATTTTGACTTGTTTACACTATTTTCATCAATGAAACTTTAAATTTGAGAGATTCATGTATGTTGCGTCTTTACAATTATTTTTGTAACACGTGTTCAGAAAGAAAAAAAGAAAGAAAATATATATATTTTCTAAATAAAAAATTTAAAAAAACGTGACCACAAGTGGTTGCCATATGAAAAAAGAATGAAGGCATGTCTTTCACGAATAAAAAAAAACGTGGCGTGGAGGCTATATGGGGCTGCTAGAGTTGTTTTTGCAAAATCTTACTCTTTTGTGTATATATATATATATACACTGAATTTCGTTTAATCTTATTTCAATCTCTCTATTTTTTTAAACACTTTAAGATAGAAAGAAATGTTAAAATAACAAAATTTTGAAGGGGTTTACTGCGAAATTTTATAGAGAATCACAAGAAACTATCAGAAAAACATAAGGTAATAATGTAATGTTTATTTTTGAATTTTTAGCGTTCATGAAATTTTTCAGAATTCAAAGTGAGAATTTTCAAAGGGTGTGGTTTATGAAGAATTGAAGCAATAGTTAGAGATTTAATACAAATATTATATCAGGTGTTGACGATCAGCAACCGGGGAAAATTTCTGAGAGGAACGAGAAAGACAAAGAGGTGATCAACGAGTAACTTTAAGTGTTACGTGGTGAGTTAGATTTACTTTAAGTAATCTAAATAAAAATGAAATATCTAATGATAATATTAAATAAAATTATTAACTTATGGTTTGGTGGTAGATAAAAATTTGATTAATAGCTATGAGATGAATTTGGACATGTAGAAAATTATTAGGTGAGAAATATTATTTTTAGAATCATGAGTTGATTTAATAATGATGGTGATAAATATATTCTTGATGTGTTTTGGTTAATAAATTGATGTGATATATGAGGAGAAGAAAATTGTGAAATTTATTAAGTAGAAAGTTGGGGAAATACCGGATAGTTAATTTAAATATTTTGAATTTATGTGGTTTTTATATTTTTGTTTATATGCATATGAATTAAATAAAAAAAAAACCGGGAAGGGGCCGGTCTAATCGAAAAACCGTGAAAGCCAATGTAGGCCGGAAATAAAAAGGACACTGTGACAGTCGGTATATGCTGGAAATAAATCCATAACAGCCGGGATAAGCTATAAAGAAAATAACCAGGAGGGGACCGGTCTAAGATAA
Source organism: Bretschneidera sinensis (assembly GCA_023935145.1). Lineage (NCBI taxonomy): Eukaryota > Viridiplantae > Streptophyta > Magnoliopsida > Brassicales > Akaniaceae > Bretschneidera > Bretschneidera sinensis. The sequence goes on along the minus strand of CM043704.1, from coordinate 86,512,782 downwards.
TAAAAACATGTTGACATGTGGGAAGACATTCCCATAATAATAATAATCCATGCATTGCATCTGTTTTAATTATTGCTAGCATTATTGAAATGTTGATGTATGGTGAGTTTTTTCGAATTTATTTATAGATGGATGAGTCTCACAGAGAGACTGTTATGGTGATAAGAACCATCTAAATGGTAGATTTTATGATGTGAACCTCATTACGAGGTAATTATGAGATAATTGATGGTCTTAAGGTGAGACAATAAATATGAGAAAGAGATTGATAAAGAATGGATCCTATAACATGTGTAGTGATGGTAAAATGCTAGTATCAAGTTGTATGAGATATAAATGATTTAATCTTGAAAAACCATTTATACAAATTGAGTACTTATAGTAAATTTAATTCACTGAGCTTGTGAAGCTCATCCCTTATTGTACAATGAGTTCAGGTAGCAGACAAGACAAATAGTCTGGTGGGTTGAGAGTCAGACGAAATCATTTCTGTAAGTCACGTACGTGTCAACATCATCAGACTAATGAGAAAATAAAATAAAAATTTATTTGTAAATATTCATGGATATTACGTTGTGTAAAATGTTTAGTCGATATCAGATTGATGTATCTCCCCTGTTGAGGGTTGAGGATTGATGTAAAAGAATTTTTGTTAGTATTATTTTTACTATTGCCTAAATGTGTCGTGCTAGAATTTTCAAAATGTGATGACACCGTCTCGGGGGTGGCCAACCCGGGATGGGTCGTTGCAAAAAGATAATTGATTATAGAAAGCAGTATAAAAATCTTTGTAATCTCATTGATAGTGTTAATACTTCCTTAAGCACATAAATGTATATTTTTTATTTTTAGTATTATTTTTTTTATCAGAAACAAACATGAAACTACCAATCGTTCATACCAAATCGAAAACGGATGAAAATATCGGGATTCATCATCTTTTTGTAGCAGTGTCATCTACAATAATAAAGCAGGGTTCTGAATCTTTGTGGTTGGTAGCTGTGACTGCTGAAGAAAGTTGTTGGGATCATCTTCATTCTTAATCGTCATTTCTTGAAGCTCTATATCTTGAAACCAGAACTTTCACATGAACTTACAACTGGGCCTTCTTGCTCATAACTGTTGTGTTGCTATTAAACAACCTTTCTAATACAAAAATGGATAGGAAAAAAAATCTATTTTTGCTTCTCAACATTTGCACCATCAAAGAGTTCGTTACAACAAATTTTTCATCCCATGGGGTGGGAGCCAACACAAGCAAAGCATTACATTTGAGACTTTCATGGCTTCGTTGAAGATCTGGAACTCGGAGCTAAGTACACAACCTTGATAACTTGGATAAATTTTAAACCAAGTATACCACATTTAATCTCAGATGAACAAGATTAGATACAAATCTACTTATTCTAACCAATTTTGCAAATCATGAATATATTTACTTTCTCGAAATTTTGAATTTTGAATCAATGATTTGTTGGCTTCTCAAACAGAGCAAAGCATGAATTCCATCAGAACCCAACCAAACTGCTATATTTCAACTCAAGCAAATTGAAAAAATATAATTAACTAGGAAAGGCATGCCAAAGTCCCAACAAATTGCAACAACCAAATTGATATAGAAACAAATATAACGAATAATTGAATCAACCAAGTCTCTTTGTAATCTAATTGATAGTGTTGATGCTACCAATCATTCACTACATCAGAAGCCCCCCACTTCCTTAAGTACATTTATGTGCTTAAGGAAGTATAATAGAGCTTCATTTCGTTGGTTGTGCACTTCGGCCTGGGGCCGAGCATATGGACCTCAGTCAAAATGCTCAGCCTTAGAGATATGGGGCCGAGCATATTGACCTCAGTCAAAATTCTCAGCCTTGGAGACGTGAGCCCGAGCATTTGAGCAGTAGTTAAAATGCTCGGCTTTGGAGATGTGGGACTGAGTATTTTAGCATTAGTCAAAATGCTCGGCCTTGGAGACATAAAATTGAGCATTTGAGTAGCAGTCAACATGCTCGGCCTTGGAGATATTGGACCGAGCATTTGAGTAGCAGTCAAAATGCTCGACCTTAGAGATGTGGGATTGAGCATTTGAGCAACAGTCAACATGCTCGACCTTAGAGACGTGGGACTGAGCATTTGAACAATAGTCAACATGCTCGGCTTTGGAGATGCGGGATCGAGCATTTGAGCAGCAAACAAAATGTTTGGCCTTGGAGATTTCTGGCAGAGAAGTTGTCCTATGGATGTTTGGTCTGGGTTGTCTTCTCTTGGAGTTCGTAGTGGACTTCTGGACTTCTTCTTCTGCTTTGGGCTTATGTAAGGCTTTTGATGTTCAATGCTGAATTGTTAGGCCATTCTTGAACATTAAATGTTGGGTCATTAAATGTTGGAGTGTGCGCTGTCGTTTCGAAGACTGTAATGGTGGCACACGTCTGATAAGAATGCAAAATGTCATATTTTTCTCCCTTAATGTTTAGTTTTTTTATACATTTGGTGCCTAAATGTACTTATTATTCTTAGAATTTCAGGAAATTTCATGAATGCTAAAAATTCAAAAATAAACACTACATTATTACCTTATGTTTTTTTGATAGCTTCCCGTGATTCTCTATGAAATTCCGCAGTAAACCCCTTCAAAATTTTGCCATTTCAACCGTTCTTTGGGTTCTCAAGTGTTTTGAGAAAGAGAGAAATTTGAAGGAAAAACTAAATGAAATTCGATACGTATAAGTAATACATATATAAAGGTTTGAAAATAAATTTTTGTTTTGGCAGCTCACGACAACCATGAATCAGCTGCCTTGCTGCCTTACATGCAGCAAGGCAGCCCTCCCCATGCGACAGGTGGCGACACCTGTTGCAAATTTTTTTTTTTTTACAAAACTTTTTTTTTCTTTGTAACTATGCCTCCACGTGTCCATTTTTTTAAAAATTGTTTTATTCAAATAATAATAAACCTTTTGCATATATTTTATTTTAATTTCATGTCATATTTATTAAATTACTTCTTTACCCTTACTTTACGATTACAGGTATTACAAATCTACTCACCTTACAAAAATTTTGTCCCCGAAATTCTCTTACTTTACTCCAGAAACAAAAGTGAATAACACTTCTTCATAATTATCTCACGTTTTCACGTAATTTCTTCAACATCCTTATTCCATCACAGAACTTGAACCAATGCAATTATTTTATTATACAAGACTTGTTCTTTTTGTCTAAAATTCTCACTGTTACTTGTATATAAGCCGAATCTTTCTAAATTTCTATAGTTTAACTCGAAATATTATAATATTCATCATGTAAACAGTTTCTTAAAAGTGAAACATGAAATACATTATATAAATGTTTTAATTCTAGAGGCAACTTCAGGCTACTCACAACTAGCCTAACTTTCTCAACAACCTCATAAGGTTCCACTTACCTCAGACTCAACTTTTCTTTCTTTTTGATCCTCAACACACCTTTTCATAGAGATATTTTTAATTACACCCAATCACCTACTTGAAATTCCAGAGGTCTTCTCTTAGTATCAATATAGCTATTCGGTCTACTCTGTGCTGTTTTACGGTTCTCTCTAACCAATTTGACCCTCTCAGTTTTTAACTCAAATAATTGATGGACCAAATATATTTCTCTCGCCCACTTCTTCCCAACATATAAGAGTTCTACACCTCCTACCATACAATATCTCAATCAGTGCCATCCCAGTACTAGTTTGATACTGATTATTATAAGCAATTTCTACTGCTTGGCTTGAAATATTATGAGATTTATCAAGTAAGCGTTTCGCAAACGTGAAATGTGGAATAAGTTATGTCATTACTTCAACTTTGGAGGCAAATCCAGGCTATTCACAACTAGCCCAACTTTTTCAATAACCTTATAGGGTCCCACTTACTTCAGACTCAACTTTCCTTTCTTTTTGATCCTCAACACACCTTTTCATGGAGATACTTTTAATTACACCCAATCACCTACTTGAAATTCAAGAGGTCTTCTTCTATTATCAGCATAGCTATTTGGTCTACTCTGTGCTACTTTACGGTTCTCTCTAACCAATTTGATCATCTTAGTTGTTAACTCAATAATTGATGGACCAAATATATTTCTCTCTCCCACTTCTTCCCAACATATAGGAGTTCTATACCTCCTACCATAAAATATCTCAATCGGTGTCATCCCAATACTAGTTTGATACTTATTATTATAAGCAACTTCAATCGATGGCATGTAAGCATCCCAACTTACTGAGAACTAATCATATTTGCCCTTAGCATATCTTCTAGTACTCTAATAATCCTTTCTGTCTGAGCATGAAAAATTATATTAAATTGTAACTGTGTACTCATGGCTTTTTGAAAGCCTCTCCAAAATCAATATGTAAATCTAGCATCTCTATTTGACACTACGCTTAATGGTGCTCCATACAAGCTCATAATCTTAGCTACATCCCTCTTCAATCTTGACCACCAGAATTTTTGTCTCCATTTTCTATACATCTTATTTTTACTTGGTTGCATCGAATCTACATTATCATGTACCCTTCTCATTATCTCCTTTCTCAACTCTGCATTTTTGGGAACACAACTCCATGTTCCCATACTAAAATACCCTCATTTCAAATTTTTGAACTCGTATTGCTTTCTAGTAAGCACTCAATGCTTAATCTTTTCTATCTCTTCATTTCTACATTACATCTCTAAAAAATTTTACTAGGGATGACTGTACAACCATATTCATTAACTAGGATCTTCTACATTACATCTCTAAAAAAATTTACTAGGGATGACTGTACAACCATATTCATTAACTAGGATCTTCTACATTACATCTCTAAAAAAATTTACTAGGGATGACTGTACAACCATATTCATTAACTAGGATCCTCTATCACTGGCATTTAACTTCATTCTTATCTTTCTTAACTCTATCATCAATTTCACATCAGGACTCCCAATAGCAGTTAAACTTCTTGTAGACTTTATATTCAATGCACCAGTTATCACCTTCGCATTTTCTAGATGATAGTGAATTGTACAATCATCATTACTAATTAACTTTATCTACTATCTTTGTCTCCAATTCAACTCTGGATAGGTAAGTATGTCGAATTCTTATAACCCACAAATATCTTACAAGTGGTTTCATACAGATGATGTCTCCAATCTTTAAAGTAAACAGTATAATAGCCAACTCTAAGTCATGGTAAGGAAATTTCTATCATGAATCTTCAATTGCCTAGAAGTATGGTCATAGTTTTCCTATGATACACATATCCCAAACATTGATGTGACACATCACTATACACCACAAATCTTTCATTACCAACAGGAAACACCAACATTGGAGCTGTAGTCAATTTTTCTTTTAGTAATTGGAAAATTTTTCTCGCACTTCCATCACCATACAAATCTCACCTCTTTCCTAGTCAGTCTATTTAACAGTATAATAATAGAAAAAAATTCTGAAAAAATATTCTATAATAACCAACTAACCCCAAGAAGATTTTAATCTCAGTCACATTAGTTGGTCTCTCCTAACTTAACATTGCCTCTACCTTTTGTGAATCAACTGTTATGTCATTTCCCGATATTACATGTTCCAAGAAAGTTATTTTTATTCAGCCAACACTCACACTTAGAGAACTTTGCATATAATTTCTCTCTCTTCAAAATCTCCAACACACTGCCTGATGTTTCACATGTTGTTTTTCCTTCTTAGAATACACCAAGATGTTATTACTGAACACAACCAAAAAATTATCAAGAAATAGTTTAAACATTTTATTCATTAAGTCCATGAATGTTTCCTAGAACATTAGTCAATCCAAATGACATCACAAAAAGATTATGACCATAATGTGTCCTAAAAGCAGTCTTTCTCTATCCTCAACTGGTGATAACCTGATATTAGGTTTATCTTAGAAAATACTCTCACTCCTTGTAACTACTCAAACAATTTATTTATCCTAGGTAAAAGATATTTGTTCTTATTTAACTATTTGTAGTCTATACACAATCTCATCGTTCCATCTTCCTCCTTCACGAACAACACAGGGGCTCCCCAAATACATTAGGTCCAATAAATTGTTTACCTAAAAATTCTTGAACTTTCAATTCTCTTAACTCAATGGGTGTTACTCTTGTAGGGTGCTATTAAATATATGTGATGATCCTGGTATCACATCAATAGAGAATTTAATCTCCCTACTTGGAGGCAACCTAGCCAACTCATCAAAAATTATATTAGAATAATCTTTCACCACTAAGATTTATTTTAACTTCCTATTTTCCTTTTTTTTTTGAATCCATTATGTATGCCCAATACTCCCTGAAACCCTTCTTCAACCATCTCCTAGTGTTCAGAGCAAAATAAGGTAGCTCGAGAGTATCTTATGTTCTCCCTGAAAGTTAAACTCCTCATGTCCATATCTTGAACACTACCTTCTTTCTGGAACAATCAACCCAAGAACAATACGTTGACAACCAATTCATTCTCAAAATTAAATGAAATTATATCATATTCAAAGATAATAAATAAGCTTCAGATTCTCTATCACTGATACGGATCACACAACCTTTGTAAGCATTTATGATTATCACTCAATCTTTAATGAAAACTTCAACAAAAATATTTTGCATCAAATGACTAATACATACTTCAATAGACTTCATATGAATACTGGATGCAAAAGAATGGGTTGCACCAAGATCAACCAACATTAATATGTCCACATTCTCTATACACAAAGCACTTCAAATTTTGACAATTCTGGGATAAATATCTTATCTGAATATATCTATAGCAAACTTCTATCTCTCAATCCTACCTCAGATTACCACTTCCCCTTGGTGGCATACTTACATCCTCTGCCATGACTACCTGTTCCCATAACCTGTCTCCCAAATCTAAAGGTCCCACCAATAGTATTTTGAGCTACAGAAGTAACAGATCCTGCTTGCCTCTGACTCTTGCAGTTCAGTTCCTTGTGGCAAGGAACGCCTCCTCTGGGTGGTCTCCCACCCTGCACACTCAAACTGGTACCACTTCTGGGTTCCTCAAATCTAGATTTCTTCAGCCAATTCCTTTTTCCTCTAAATTTCGTCACATCTTTCTCAATCTGAAGTGTTATATCCACTAATCTGACATAATTCATATACCTCGTGTAAGATGGTTTTGATCAAATCTTAAAATATAGTTCATCTATGAACCTCTTGCACTTCTTTTCCTCTGTGTATACCATTTTTAGTTCAAACCTCGATAAAGCCATAAATCTCCTATCATATTGAGCCACACTTAACCTATTTGCCTCAAATAAATACAATCTCTATCTTGTTGGGCTCTAAAGGTCTAAAGAAAGTATTTATCAAGGAAAACCTCCTTAAATCTATTCCAGGTTAAGATTCTAACAACATCTGCACTTACCCTGGGAAGAATATCCTCTCATTATTCTAAAATTTCTCCTTCTAAAATGAAGCAAAGGCAACAATCTGCCTGTCAGTCACTGGTAAAATACCAAATAAATCTCTCTACATGTTTCTCCCAAAACTCAGTCTTAAAAAGGTTCATAGATCCTTTAAACAACAAGGCATTCAGCTTAATATATCTCCCTGCATCTCATGCATAAACTCATTTTTCCTCCTTTTTAAACGTCTATCATTACTGGATTTACAACAACCTTAGGCACTGCTCTAGCCTATTCTTCAAGTCTATGTTATAGGCTACCAACTCTATCATCTGTTACATTTATTTCTCAAAAGCATGTGTAAGAGCTTATCTTAGCTCATCTCTTTCAACTTCAGATCCTTTCATACCTTTACTAATATCAATTATACTAACAACACATTCCCTTCTAAGAACCATAGATTCAGACTCAACCTTGACTTGTCAAAAAATATTGGGGCCTACCACGCCCTCTCAAATCAACAACTCTAACTCTAGCTCTAGTACATCTACGTGTCATCCTCAAACTATTTAAAATATAATTTATTTTAATCTTTCATTTTCTTACTTTTTATGCAGTCTACAGAATCATAAAACCTAATGCTTTGATACCAAAATTGTAACGACCCATCCCGAGTTGGCAACCTCCGAGATGGTGTCATCACATTTTGAAAATCCCAGCATGACACATATATGCAACAGTAAAAATAATACTAACAAAAATTCTTTTACATCAATCATCAACCCTCAATAGGGAAGATACATCAATCTGATATTGACTAAACATAATATACAACGTAAAATGCATGAATATTTACAAACAAATTTTTATTTTTCATTTTCTCATTTATTTGAGGATGTTGACACGTATGTGGCTTACAGAAAAAAATGATTTTGTTTGACTCTCAACCTACCAGACCATTTGTCCTGCCTGCTACCTGAAATCATTGTACAATGAGGGATGAGCTTCACAAGCTCAGTGAATTAAATTTACTAGAAGTACTCAATCTATATAAATAGTCTTTCAATATTAAATCAATTATATTTTACATAACTTGATAATAGCATTCTACTATCACTACACATATCATAAGTCTCATTCTCTATCAATCTCTTCTCCTTATTTATTGGTTCACCTCAAGACCATTAATTATCTCATAATTACATCACAATGAGGTTCAGATCATAAAGTCAACCATTTTGATGGTTCTTATCATCATAACTGTCTCTCTGTGAGACTCATTCGTCTATAAATAAATTCACAATAACACGCCGCACATCAGCATTTCAATACTGCAAGCAATAATTAAAACAGATGCAATGCATGAATTATTATTATGAGAACGTCTTCCCACATGTCGACATGTTTTTATCTTAGATTAACTGCCTTCTCGGTTCTTTTTTTTCTCATTTAGACCGATTGCCTTCCCAGTTCTTTTCTTTACAGCTTGTCCTGACTGTCACAATATTTATTTCTAGCATATACTGGCTGTCACGTTGTCCCTTTTATTTTTAGCACATACTAACGGTCACTGTTTTTCAATTAGACCGGCTGTCTTCTCGGTTCTTTTCTTTTCATTTAATGCATATGCATATAAACAATGATATGAAATATGCATCTGAACAATAACATAAAAAAATGCAAACATAAATTCAAATATTTAAATTAACTATCCTGATTTTTCTCAAATTATATAAAAATTTTCACTAAATTCCTCTCATCATAAATCACATCCAATCATCCATCAAAGCTTGTCCATATTCACTAAATTTCATCAATTTATTCTCCTCATATATCACATCAGTTTATTAACCATAACTCGTCAAAAATTTTATTTATCACCGTCATTATTAAATCAACTCATTATTCTAAAAATATTCATTTCCACATAATAATTTTCTACGTGTCCAATATTTATACCATACCTATCAACCAAATATTTATCTACCATCAAAGCATACACTAATAATTAAATTTAATATTATCACTAGATATTTGATTTTTATTTAGACTATTTAAAGTAAATCCAACTCACCACGTAGCACTTAAAGCTACCCATGGATCACCTACTTGTCTTTCTCGCTCTTCTCAGCAATTTTCTCCGGTTGCTAATCGTCAACACCTGACATAATATTTATTTTAAATTTAATTATTTTTTCAATTCTTCATAAACCACGCCCTTTGAAAATTCCCATTTTGAATTCCGAGAAATTTCATGAATGCTAAAAATTCAAAAATAAACACTACATTATTACCTTCTGTTTTTCTGATAGCTTCTTGTGATTCTTTATGAATTTCTGCAGTAAACCCCTTCAAAATTTTGCCATTTCAACCTTTTTTTGGGTCTCCAAGTGTTTTGAGAAATTGAGATATTTGAAGGAAAAACTAAATGAAATTCAGTACGTATAAGAAATATATATGTAAAGGTTTGAAAATAAATTTTTGTTTTGGCAGCTCATGGCAACCATGAATCAGCTGCCTTGCTGCCTTACATGTAGCAAGGCAGCCTTCCCCTTGTGACAGGTGGCGATACCTGTTGCAAATTTTTTTTTTTTACATAACTTTTTTTTCTTTTCCTTCCTACTGTTCACGATTTTTTTTTTCTTTTTCTTTGTAACTATGCCCTCACGTATCCAGTTTTTTTTTTAAGAATTGTGTAAATAATAATAAACCTTTCACATATATTTTATTTTAATTTCATGTTATATTTATTAAATTACTTTTTTACCCTTACTTTAGGATTTTGTGTATTACAGGTCTGTTCATTAAATTTTTAATATTATTTCATACCGTTTGGGGCTAGATTAATACATTCAATCACCTGCCTGCGTTTGTTAATAATTGATAAACATGAAACTGTTGTTTAAATGTACACTAGTCTAGAGTGTCTTATCGGCCTGAAGGTGTTAAACATTTCAAAAATTAGTATGCATTCAGTTATTAGTTTCATGTAGGAAAACCTAATTGTGTATTACATTCTCTTCCCAAATGAGAGTTTGTATGATGTGTTTGAAATCCTGTTATTACCATTTAAATTCATTAACGTTGTTGCCTTATATTTTTTCTTCATCAGTTTCATTTGTTGTTAACAATGGTAATGGTTCAATTGAGATCCTGACTGGATCAAATTACAAGAAGTGGAAACAAGACATCGAGTATGCCTTGGGTATTATGGACATTGACCTGGCTATTCATACTAATAAGCCTGCTAATATCACTGGTGAGAGCACTACTTTTGATAAGGACTTTTATGCCAAGTGGGAGAGATCTAATAGGCTATGCTTGTTGGCCATGAAGAGGTCAATCTCTAAGCATTTGTTGAGTGCTATACCAGATACAAGCATTGCTTGAGAATTCTTTATTGTTGTAGGCAAAAGATATCAGGTATCTCTTACTGCTGAAGTTGGTACCCTAATGAGTGGACTAACGGGTATAAGGTATGATGGTGGGGGTGTTAGGGAATACATACTTAAAAATGTCTCCCTTTAGTCAAAATTCAAAAATCGTTCCATTTCTCTTCTTGACAACTATGTTGTAAACCATGCTTTAAACTCTTTGCATCCCTCATTCAGCCAAAACAAAACAGCCTACAACACCCAAAATGAAATATGGTCTGTTAATGAACTGATCACCATATATATAGCTGAGGAAGAAAAACTTAGCAAAGAAAAGAGTGTTGTGGTCCTGTTTGTGTCTCATCCCAAACACTTCTCAGGTAAAAAAGCCTACAATTCAAAGTGCAAGTCATATCCTAAGTATGTTCATGGTAAGAAACACAATGAGGGGTCTCGCATAAGGTGGGGGGTCCTAAGAATTTAATTAAGGAAAAAGAAAGGAAGGGTAAGTGCTTTCATTGCAAAAAACTGGTCATTATAGGTATGAATGTGCTAGTTACAAGGCTCAGTTAAAGGCTGGAAACAAATCAAGAGGTAACTCACTGGCCTTAGTTTGTTTTGAATCAAATTTAGTTGATGCCCAATCCAATTTTTGGTGGCTTGATAGTGGTGCAACTACTCATATTGCCTTCTCATTGTAGGGGTTCTAAAACAAACGAAGGTCAAGTGAACTAGAAAGGAAACTAAGAGTTGGGAATAATGTCAAGGTGGACGTTGAGTTTGTAGGAGATGTTACTTTGCTTTTAAAAACTGGTTATCAACTTGTTTTGGAAAACTCTTTTTACAATTCATCCTTTAGACATAATTTAGTTTTTGTTTCAATGTTAGACAAATCAAGATAGTCATTTAATTTTGGAAATTAAAAAACTCAACTGTCTTTCTATTCTAAAGTTATTGGTGAATGTTTTTTGTCTGATGGTTTGTATAGAATGTGTTTGAATTTTAGTAATGTTTATACCTCTTTGAAGGATGAGAAAATTATTTCCAAAAGGCCCTTACTTAAGGAAAAATTCTCAACACTGTGGCACAAAAAGTTAGGTCACATTTCTAGGGAAAAGGGTGGAGAGATTAATCAAAGTTGATATACTTCCTTCCTTTGATTTTGGAGACTTAGAAACTTGTGTCAATTGCATTAGAGGTAAGTTGACCAAAATAAAAAAGAAAGGGGCAACATGTAGTTCATATCTTTTAAAAATAATTCACACTGACATAAGTGTTACTCAACCACTTTGTGTGGAAACAAATACTCTATCACCTTCAATGATGATTTTTCTCGTTATGGATTTATCTACTTAATTAAAGAAGTCTTCCTCTCTTGAAAAATTCAAAATCTTAAAAACAGAAGTGGAAAACCAATTAGGGAAAATCATTAATATAGTGAGGTCTAATCGTGATGATGAGTATTATGGTAAACATGGTGATACTGGCCAAGAAATAGGATCGCTTGCCAAATACTTATAAGAATGTGGGATTGTTGCCTAATATATTATGCTTGGTAGTCCTGAACAAAATGGTGTGGTAGAAAGGCGTAATCGCACACTTAAGGATATGATGAGTAGGACTAACTTACAAAAATACCTTTGGGGTGAAGCCATTAAAACCACTCTTTACATTCTTAACCGAATATCTAGTAAACACCATTTGAGTTGTGGGTTGGGAGAAAACCTAGTCTGAACCACTTTCATGTCTGGGGTTGTCCTGTTGAGGCTAGAATTTTTAACCCTTCTGAAAAGAAAATAGAACCTAAATCTACTAGTTGTTTTTTCATTGGGTATCTAATGAGTGCTAAATAATACATGTTTTAGCCCCTTAGTTTACATTTGTTGAGTTCTTAATTATGTTATTTCATGCTATTTTATCTATTTTCTGTGTTTTTATAGGTTTTGGAAAAAAATGAAGCAATGTGGAAACTTCAGGGCTTAAAGAGCAAAAGCTGAGGATGCCTAGTGCGATCGAGCGCACACGACGTGCAATCGATCGCACCTGCAATCGTGCGCACATGGCATGAGATCAGCGCAAGTGACTCGCACATCCCACATTGGAAAGGAAATATTTGATACTACATATATATTATAGCGCACTATGATGCGCTCGAGTACAATAGGGTTGCGATCGATCGTAGTTGACTCGCACATCCCACATCGGATAGGAAGCACTTACAGCGCGCCAGACGCATTGCATCGCACCATGCTGCGATCGATCACACCAGACTTGCGATCGATCGCAAAGAGGCAGTATCACACATCAAATTTACAGCTCATTGTACTCCGAGAATTCCCTTATATAAACACTATCTCACCTCATTATTCAGGGTGCAGTCTGGTGGATTTCTACTAGCATTCTAGCAGATCTCCTAAGGGCTTTTGCCACCACCGGGGGAAGTACTGCCCAACAGCGTGTGAAATTTCTCCCATTGTATAGTTAGTTTTAATTCTTTTCAAGTTTTTAATGCTTAGCACTTTTTATTGTGAAATTTAGTTTCATGATGATGGGTGGCTAAAATCTTTAGCTAAGGTTGAAGATGAAGCCTCGCCATTGTTTAGCATTATATTTTCAGATATGTTTATATAATTCTGATATGTTTAGTTTAAATGTTCTATTTCAATTGTTTGAGTAAATTCTTACGATTGATAGTTTTTAATTGTTCTGTTGGATATTTTGTGTGATTCATCCGATGGATACATCGAATCATTTTCGATTAAATTGGATTTCCTTTGTGATTTGTTAAAAGCGGATACATTTGATGCTTTTGGTTTAATTGGGATATTCGTTGTTTTTTGTTTAAGTTGGATTCATGGAATGTTTGGATAGATTATTTTTATATAGAACATGAAGATATATGCTTTACTTTGGTTGGGTGGATTCGAAAACCTTAGTGTTTTCATCATTAGTTATTAAATCAATTTAGTTTAGTTTATTTTTGTTTTGCAAAAATATAATTTACAATTCGGAACTAGGTTAAAATAAGGTTAGTTTAGATAAAAAGCTATTTTCACAACACATTCCCTATGGATTCGACCTCGCACTTGCACAACACTATATTTGCAAACGATTCGTGCGCTTGCAAGTAATTTAAAACTCACAACAAGTTTTTGGCGCCGTTGCCGGGGAGTTGTTTTTGTTTGTGAAATTTTTGTCTGAATTGATTTTATTTTTCTACTAGTTTAGTTAGCATTTTTGTTTTATTTTATTTTGCTGCTTTTGCCAGTTAGTTTGTTTTACGGTTTTCTGTTTGGTGGTTGGAGATCCCTGAATTTAGAATTGACACCTTTAGATCCCGATTTAGAAAGAACTCTTAGGAGACAGAAGAAGTCACTTGCTGAACAAGAGACAATTGAGATGGGAGAAAACTAGAGGAACCAAGAGCAACCTGGAGCATGGAACGTGGACTCCACCACGTCCCTGAGAGATTTGTTCGCACCAGTTGCGACTAACTCATCTTCTTGCATCGTGTTGCCACCCACCAATGCTACCCATTTTGATTTAAAGCCACAAGTCATCCAACTCCTACCCTCATTTTATGGCTTAGATCTTGAAAATCCTTACAGCCATGTAAAGAAGTTCAAAGATATTTGTGCCACGTTCAAGTTCAAGAACTTCTCTGAGGAGTCAGTCCATCTTAGACTTTTCCCTTTTTTCTCTTCATGATAGAGCTAGGGCATGGTTGGATTCCAACACGTCCGGGTCTATTACATCTTGGGAAAATCTGCTGAGTAAATTCTATAATAAATTTTTCCCAATGTCTAGAGTGAATGAGTACCGAAAGGAGATTAATTCTTTCACTCATGAGGAGGATGAGAAGTTTTCTGAGAATTGGGAGCGTTTTAAAGAGTTACTGATTAGATGCCCTCCACATGGATATGAGAAGTGGAGACTTGTTCAGTTCTTCTACCAAGGGTTGACTCAACCCAACCGTAGCATAATCGAGTCTATGAATGGGGGGGGGCATTCTTAAGTCTGACAGGGGATGAAGCATACAAGGCATTGGACAAACTGTCCGACAACTCGCAGCAGTGGGATTTTTCAAGCTGTCGGGATAAGTCCATTCGTGTTCCTAGGAAATGAGGCATCTATGAGATTAAGGAGGAGACTGACTTGAAGATAAAGATAGATGCTCTCACCAAGAAAATTGACGCTCTCACTATGAGCAAGTCCATCAATGCTGCCAATACAATTAATTATGATTGTTGTTCCATCTGTGCTAGTCCTATGCATTTAGCATAGAATTGTCCATCTATGCCGGTTTTTGCCGAGTGTCCCACGGAACATGTAAATGCTTTCAATGACTATCGGAGGCAATCAGGTGGATCCTACTCTGAGACTTACAATCCAGGGTGGTGGAACCACCCTAATTTTTCATGGAAGCAGAACCAATCGCTGAATCAGGGAGGAGCCCCTCATCATGCTCACAATCAATACCCTCCTGGATTGCCTCCACCGATTCCTAATCACGGTCGCTCAGTCCATCCAGCACCAGCATCTACTTACCATACTCCCACTCAAGCGCCAACGCCGGATTCACAGTCATTGGAGGACATCTTCAAGAAGTTCATGAAGATGACCGGCCAATCCATCAGCGAAGTGAGGAGTGCGAAAATATTAAACACCCAAACGATTGCCAATCTAGAAAGTCAAATGGGGCAAATCGCAAGTCACTTAAGTGAAAGAGAAAAGGGGAAGTTCCCCAGTCAGCCCGTGACCAACCCGAAGAGACAATTTGTGATTGGAAATTCATCAACTTCTACACACGGGGAGGAACAAGTGCAATCGATTGTCACATTAAGATCTAGGAGACAAGTGGACAATCGAGTGAAAGAGAGCCATGCTATGCAGCAAGGGTAAGAAAGTGGCAACAAGGAGAAGAGAGATGCTGAGCCATCTACAGCCACTCCTACTATGAATGACCCTCCTAGGTCGTTTGTACCTAAAGCACCTTACCTTGAGAGATTACAAGCACCTAAGAAAGGAGGGAAGTTTGAAGAAATACTGGAGGTGTTCAAGCGAGTCCAAATCAATATTCCACTTTTGGACGCCATCGAGTAAGTACCATCATATGCTAAGTTCTTAAAGGACTTGATCACTATCAAGAGGAGGACGAATGTCTCGGAGAAGGCATTTTTGACCGAGTAGGTTAGCTCAATCCTTCAGTGCAAACTGCCAATCAAGTATAAGGACCTAAGATGTCCTACCATCTCTTGCATGATAAGAGTCGGCTAGATTGAGAAGGCTCTATTGGATTTAGAAGCCAGTGTGAGTCTTCTACCCTATTCAGTCTATTTGCAGTTAAGGTTAGGAGAATTGAAGCCCACATCGACAACACTTCAATTGGCTGACAGGTTAGTGAAAATACCACGGGGAGTAGTTGATGACGTTTTGATAAAGGTAGATCAGTTTTATTTCCCCGTGGATTTTATTGTGCTAGATACAGAGCCGGTCCAGAATATAGGGATTCAGATACCGGTGATTCTAGGGCGACCATTCTTAGCCACAGCTAATGCCCTAATCAATTGTAGGACAAGGAGTTGAATATTTTTGATATCACTAAGCAACCATTGGAATTTACTGAAGTGAGAAATATATGCTTAATAGAGGAGATTATTGAAGATACGGTGGATGAATCAAGCATGGAGGACCCCCTGGAGGCATGCTTTGCTCAGTTTGGATAGGATCTGGATTTGGATAAGTTACTTGAGCAAGCAAATTCCATTTTAGAGTCTGCTCCTATGGAGAGTATTGAGAAGGAAGAGACTGAAGAACTTGAGCCTCCTAAGAAGGAACTTAAACCTTTACCGGACAATCTTCAGTATAAGTTCCTAGGTCCAGTAGAGTCTTTGCCTGTAATTATAGCTTCAGATTTGGTTGAGGCTCAAGAGGAGAAATTATTAGATGTTTTGAGAGAACACAATGAAGCTATAGACTAGACCATTGAGGATATTAAGGGAATCAGCCCCTCGTTGGTAATGCACAAGATATATTTAAAGGAGAATGCCAAGCCATCGATGGAGCCACAAAGAAGGCTCAACCCAGCTATGCAAGAGGTTGTGAGGGCAGAAGTAATTAAGCTGTTAGATGCAGGGATCATTTATCCCATCTCTGATAGCAAGTGGGTGAGCCCGATTCATGTCGTGCCCAAGCGATCTGGATTAACGGTAGTGAAGAATAAGGATGACAAGTTGGTGAAAACTCATGTTCAGTCAGGGTGGAGAGTGTGTATAGACTATCGTAAACTGAACACTGCCACAAGGAATGATCATTTTACACTCCTATTTATTGATCAGATGGTGGAACGTTTGGCTGGGCACGAGTATTATTGTTTTTTGGATGGTTATTCTGGATATAACCAGGTCCCCGTGGACCCCGAAGATCAGGAGAAGACAACATTTACCTGTCCTTTTGGGACATTCGCCTACCGTCGCATACCCTTTGGGTTATGCAATGCACCTACTACTTTTCAGCGGTGCATGGTCAGCATATTCTCTGACACGGTGGAGCGTTCTTTAGAGATTTTCATGGATGAATCATGGATGACTTCTCCGTCTTTGGTTCATCATTTGAAGAGTGTCTGCACCATCTCACTTTGGTTTTAGTGCGGTGTAAGGAGAAGAACCTGGTGCTTAATTGGGAGAAGTGTCATTTTATGGTTAAGCAAGGTATTGTACTGGGGCACGTCATATCTCATCGAGGGATTGAGGTCGACAAAGCGAAGGTGGACCTGATTTCCAACCTTCCACCCCTACATACAGTGAAGGAGGTTCGATCTTTTCTGGGCCATGCAAGATTCTACAGGCGATTTATCCAGAATTTTATCAAGATCACTCGGCCCTTGTGCAAGTTATTAATGAAGGATGCCCCATTTGTGTTTGATGAAGATTGTAAGAAAGCATTTAGGGATCTGAAAAAGATTCTGACGTCCACACCCATTATTCAGTCACCCAACTAGGGTGTGCCTTTTGAAATTATATGTGATGCATCAGACTATGTTGTTGGAGTTCTATTGGGGCAGTGTGTTGATAAACTTCCCCATATTATCTATTATGCAAGTCGAACTCTAAATGACGCACAACTAAATTACTCTACCATTGAAAAGGAGTTGCTAGCAGTCGTTTTTGCATTAGACAAGTTCAGATCCTACTTGTTAGGATCTAAAGTCATTATCTACTCGGACCATGCAGTATTGAAGATCTTTTCTCTAAAAAAGATGCTAAATCTCGTCTTATCCGATGGATCTTGCTACTTCAAGAGTTCGACATAGAGATTCGGGATAAGAAAGGTTCCGAAAATGTGGTGGCGGACCATTTGTCTAGATTGATTGTGGATTTCACTAAGGTCGCCACTCCTATTTCTGAGACCTTTCCTTATGAGCAATTGATGCACATTGCTCACAATCCCGCGCCATGGTTTGCTGATATAGTGAACTACCTTGTCACCGGTCAAATGCCTTTGCATTGGGGGCAACAAGATAAAATCAAAGTTTTTGGCCATAGTAAAACATTTTTTCTGGGATAATCCTTACCTGTTCAAGTATTGTCCCGATCAGATCATCAGAAAGTGTATTCCTGAGCATGACCAATCTAATATCATCGCCTTCTGTCATGATCATGCTTGTGGAGGCCATTTCAGTGCTAAAAAGACCGCTGCAAAGATTTTGCAGTGCGGATTCTATTGACCTACCCTGTTCCGAGACTCTCACACTTACTGTGTATCTTGTGAGTGTTGCCAAAAGCTAGGGAGTATTTCTAGGAGGAATATGATGCCCCTCAACCCTATTCTGATTGTTGAGATTTTTGACGAGTGGGGCATTGATTTTATGGGACTTTTCCCAAACTCCTTTGGCTATCTATACATTCTAGTTGCTGTGGACTATTTGTCCAAATGGGTGGAAGCAGTAGCATGCAAGACCAATGACCATAAAGTTGTGGTCTAATTTTTGAAGAACAATATCTTTGCTCGTTTTGGTACGCCTCGAGCAATTATAAGTGATGGAGGTAAGCACTTTTGCAATAGGATTTTTGAGTAGTTGATGAAGAAGTATTTCATCACACACAAAGTTGCCACCCCGTATCACCCACAGACGAGTGGCCAAGTGGAAATTTCCAATCGCGAGATTAAGCACATTTTGGAGAAAACTGTGAACCCTAATAGAAAGGACTAGTCTCTGCGATTAACTGATGCACTGTGGGCATATCGAACAGCATTCAAAACGCCAATTAGCATGTCTTCATACCGTATTGTGTACGAAAAAGCCTATCACCTTTCAGTCGAATTAGAGCATAGACCCTATTGGGCTATCAAACAGCTTAACTTTAATCTTTTAAAGGCTGGATCCCAAAGGAAGCTCCAACTCAATGAATTAGAGGAGCTGCGAAATGATGCATATGAGTGTGCACGGTCATACAAAGCACAAATAAAGAAGACTCATGACCAAAACATTTTGAGACGAGCTTTCGAGCCAGGTCAAAAAGTTCTTCTTTACAACTCACGCCTGTATCTTTTCCCAGGCAAGCTCAAGTCTCGATGGACCGGCCCCTTTATTATTGGGTCAGTTTTTCCTCATGGGGCCATCGAGATTGAGGATCCAAATAATGGTAACACTTTCAAGGTAAATTGGCAGAGGCTAAAACCATTCTTGGAGTTGAGGAGTCCGGAAATTGAGACAATATTGTTGACGGATCCTATATACTCTGATTGAGGGTCATCTACTAAGGAGAGTCTGGCTGAAGACTTTAAACTTAGCACTCATGGGAGGCACCCCACGGCTTATCTTTTTATTTGTTTATTATTTACGTATTTACGCTTAATATTTGTTTCCAGTATTTTTTGTTTTCTAGTCTTCATTTTTCAGGGACAACGCATTCTGCAAATCAAGTTTGAGGGCATGCTATGAGCCATACCAGTCCAGATAGTTCTCCATATCCCAGGTCAACTCTTTCCATATTATTCACACATTGGGGTCGATGTGTAATTTAAGTTTGGGGGTATAGGAGACACATTACACACACTTTGTCCTAATTTGTTTTTTTTTAATGCATGCTCATGTTATTTTGAAATTTTGGTTGATCTAAACAATTTCTGTGATGTGAATCATTGGTGAGCTTAAATTTTGGAACACATGATCTGTTGATAAAGTTTTAAATTTTAGTTACTTACTTGAGGCATTTGAGAATTCATATGTTTGATCTCGAATCTAACACGAGCACATTAGTACGCATTATGTGAGGTATGACATGTGATTTTAATGTGTACGTTTCTATCTTAACTTAAACTGGATGACTTGTTGGATTAACACTTAGGCATATATATAAAAAAAAAACAATAAATTTTCCTTAAAAAAAATGAATGAAAATGATGATCATAAATAAACTTTCTACTGAGTAACTGGACCTCTTGCCTCAGTAAGCAGTGAGTGTTCACGTCAAAATGTTGGAATTTTGTTTAATAGTATTAAGGCCAGTTTAATTTCGTAGCATTTTTTACTCGAATTAGTAAGTCCTAAGGGATGTCTGTACACTTAATGCCCTAAAACCATCTGGTTTGGGAGTCATTGACTCAACACTCGCTACATGGGTCAATTAGAAAGCTTAAGGAAATTAAACATAATAGAGCCTTACAAAAAGAGAAGAAAATAAAAATTATGCCAATTTCGTTCATTCTGATGGGAAATACGGTGAATCTTGAGACTTAGAGACTTTACACATTGGACTCATTCGGAAGCTTCATTTTTATTTGCTAATTCACTTCACACTGAGTCAGACTTATGATGCATTAGCCTGCCTTTTGTAAGTAATTAGATTTTAACATTTCTGTTCATTACGAAGATGGGTTTATCTTTTTAAGCTTGCTCATGAATCATTATCATGGTGGTGGGTGCTCCTAAAATCTTTGGATACCATGAGTTATGAACTTATCTTTATATTCTTTGTTTTTCATTTAGTTTTTAGTTTCGTATTGCTTTGGGACTAGCAATATGTAAGTTTGGGGGTATTTGATGAGTGCTAAATATTACATGTTTTAGCCCCTTAGTTTACATTTGTTGAGTTCTTAATTATGTTATTTCGTGCTATTTTATCTATTTTATGTGTTTTTATAGGTTTTGGAATAAAATGAAGCAATATGGAAACTTCAGGGCTTAAAGAGCAAAAGCTGAGGATGCCTAGTGCGATCGAGCGCACAGGACGTGTGATCGATCGCACCTACGATCGTGCGCACACGACATGAGATCAATCGCACCTGTGCTCGAGCGCACCAGACTTGTGATCGATCGCAAGTGACTCGCACATCCCACATTGGAAATGAAACATTTGATACTGCATATATATTACAGCGCACTGTGATGCACTCGAGTGCAATATGGCTGCGATCAATCGCAGTTGACTCGCACATCCCACATCGGATAGGAAGCACTTACAGCGCGCCAGACGCATTGTATCGCACCATGCTGCGATCGATCACACCAGACTTGCGATCGATTGCAAAGAGGCAGTATCCCACATCGAATTTACAGCTCATTGTACTCCGAGAATTCCCTTATATAAACACTATATCACCTCATTATTCAGGGTGCAGTCTGATGGATTTCTACTAGCATTCTAGTAGATTTCCTAAGGGCTTTTGCCACCACCGGGGGAAGTGCTGCCCAACAGCGTGTGGAATTTCTCCCAATGTACAGTCAGTTTTAATTTTTTTCAAGTTTTTAATGCTTAGCACTTTTTATTGTGAAATTTAGTTTCATGATGATGGGTGGCTAAAATATTTAGCTAAGGTTGAAGATGAAGCCTCGCCATTGTTTAGCATTATGTTTTCAGATATGTTTATACAATTCTGATATGTTTAGTTTAAATGTTCTATTTCAATTATTTGAGTAAATTCTTACGATTGATAGTTTTTAATTGTTCTGTTGGATATTTTGTGTGATTCATCCGATGGATACATCGAATCCTTTTCGATTAAATTGGATTTCCTTTGTGATTTGTTAAAAGCGGATACATTAGATGCTTTTGGTTTAATTGAGATATTCGTTGTTTTTTGTTTAAGTTGGATTCATGGAATGTTTGGATAGATTATTTTTATATAGAACATGAAGATATATGCTTTACTTTGGTTGGGTGGATTCGGAAACCTTAGTGTTTTCATCATTAGTTATTAAATCAATTTAGTTTAGTTTATATTTGTTTTGCGAAAATATAATTCACAATTCGGAACTAGGTTAAAATAAGGTTAATTTAGGTAAAAAGCTATTTTCACAACTCGTTCCCTGTGGATTTGACCTCGCACTTGCACAACACTATATTGCAAACGATTCGTGCGCTTGCGAGTAATTTAAAACTCACAACAGTATCCAAAACATACTAAGGGATACAGTTTCTATTGTCCTACACGTGGTACAAGAATTGTGGAGTCTCAAGTTGCTAAATTCCTGGAGTATGATGTTGGTGATACTTCTAATGTTGTTGTCCATTCTCAACCAGTTAATTAGGTTGAACAAACTAGATATGTCAATTTTCCTTCACTAGTTTTACATGAGACTGTTTTGCCTGTGGATGAAGTTACTGTTGAGAATCAGGAACCTATGGATGAAGTTACAGTTGAGAATCAAGAACCTGTGGATAGAATTGTTGCTCAACCTCAAGATCCTGTTGTTGAGGTACCCTTAAGAAGGTATGTGAAACAGAGGAGATATGTTATTCTAAACTATTATGCTTATCTGGGTGAAAATGATTTTGATAATGGTCATATGGTTGATCCAGTTACTTTTCATGATGCTGTTAGTAGTTCACAATCTGCTATGTGGATGTATATGATGAGTGATTAGATGCAATATATGGCTTGTAATAAGGTTTGGGATCTTATTAAGCTTCCTAAGGGTATCAAACCCACTGGTTGTAGGTGGGTGTACAGGACCAAACTTGATTCTAATGGTAAAATAGAGAGGTTTAAGGCGAGACTGGTTGCTAAGGGATATGCACAGAGACATGGTATCAATTACACTAAAACTTTCTTACTAGTGTCCACAAAAGATTCCTTCAGAATTATCATGGCTCTTTCAACTCATTTTGATTTAGAGCTTCATCAAATGGATGTCATAACAACTTTTCTAAATGGCAATCTTTGTGAGGAGGTTTACATACAGCAACCTGAGGGATTTTTTTAGGCTGGAAAAGAAAACATGGTGTGTAAACTTAAAAAATCCCTCTATGGCCTTAAACAGGTTTCTAGACAGTGGTACTTCAGATTCCATGAGGTAGTTTGATCATGCGGTTTTGAAGAGAACACGGTTGATTCTTGCATATATCTTAAGGTCAATGGGAGTAAATTTATCTTTCTATTCTTGTACGTTGATGATGTTCTACTTCTCAACAGTGACTTGGGTTTGCTTCATGAGACTAAGTAGATGTTGTCCGAGTTCTTTGATATGAAAGATCTTGGAGATACTGCTTTTATTCTTGGGATAGAGATTCACATGGATAGATCTAAAAAACTTTTAGGTTTGTCCCAGAGAGCCTATAATGATTGTGTTCTTGCTAGGTTCAACATGCAGAGTTGTAACCCTAGCACCACTCCTGTGTGTAAGGAAGACAAATTGAGTAAGGACTAGTGTTCCAAGAATGATCTTCAGAGGGAGTCCATTAAAAATATTTCATATGCTAGTGCAATTGGGAGTTTGATGTATCATGTGGTCTATACGAGACCGAACATTGCTTATGTAGTGAGTATACTTGGTAGATTCTCTATTAATCCTGGTCGTGATCATTGGACAGCTACAAAGAAAGTTATGAGGCATTTGCAAAAGACCAAGGATTACATGTTAGTATACCGACAGGTTGACCACTTAGAGGTTGTTGGATATGCAGATGCTGGCAAGGTGAGCACTTCAGATGATGGCAAATCCACCACGGGTTATATTTTCATGTTAGCAAGAGATGCTATTTCATGGAAAAGTGCTAAACAGTCACTTATTACCTCATCCACTATGCAGGTTAAGGTTGTGGCTTGTTTCAAGGCCGGTGCACATTCTAAATGGTTGAGGAACTTCATTTCAATGCATAGAGTTTGTATATTCCATCTCTGGGCTACAGTATTCTTTACGAAGAATACTAAAAATTCTGGCGGTGCAAAATACAAAGAACTAAAATGCTTCAAGATTAGAGAATAGGTTGATAATGGTGAGCATATTGATACTGGGGCTATGCTTGCTGATCCTTTGACCAAGGGTCTTGGACCTTCAGATTTTGTCAAACATGTAGACAACATGAGTATTATTAGTTCTTTTTATTAGTGGGAGTATGACTTATATATTAAGACTTTTGAGATGTAATCAAATATTATCGATGGTCATTGTTTTCTTTGATTGATATCATATTATGAGTATTTTGTGCACATTATATATATATAAAAGACATGTCATGATACATTAAAATTTTAAGACGTGTTGATGTCACAAGAATGACTTTTATATCATTATTGAGTATGTCTCGTAACACCATGTTGTAAATTTGTGTCTTATTGATTGAGACGTACTGGCTTCTAGGTGAAGCTGTGGGATTATTCAAGCTTCTAGGTGAAGCCCTAGGTTTTTTCTAGCTTCTGGGTGAAGTAAGTTAATAGAGAAACCTTGGATTTCTTTAGCTTCTTAGTGAACCAGGTAATAGAGAAATCGAGGACCGATAATGGAATGACATTTTTGAGATCACATGTTGATGCTATTTCATTGCCACACTCTCATATCTGGATCTAAGTCAGTGAAGTTATTAGTGTTTGTGATTATAGATTGGTCGACTTTGTGGGCCTAACATCCACTTGATCCAGTAGGTGAGCCAGATACTATTAATTGATTCAGATGTGGTTGGGCAGTGGTGTGGTCTTGACAAACCTAATAGGTTATGATGGGCGGCCCATTGAGTTTATTATAAATATGAGCTAGGTCTCCTCTAACCTCTTAACCCTATATGAGTTTTCCTCATTATAAAACTGCTGTGTTAAACAGAGAGAGTAAGGAGGGGAAGAACCCTAGCTAGACAGTCTTGCACATATTAGTGTGTTGAGATTCCTGTGGTATTACCGGAATAATAATATGTCGTAAACATCAAGTATGTGATATTAAATAGATTAAATTAATAATACAATGCATGTAATAGATCTTCAGAATTATTAACATAATTATATAATCTATTAAGCAAATGATAAGCTATATATGATCAAATCATTCGACATAATTAACACGATCCATTAGTATTGAAATTCAGAAATGAGAGACAGAGAGGGGCGCTAAGGTTTCTGGGCTGTGGGTTATATGGGGTTTTTTTTTATGTTGGATGGTGCTGATGTGTAGGCATTTTTCCCTTAGTACCATCGGACGGCTGAAGATGTCTTAAGGGTGATAATCATGCGTGCAATAAATGACGATACTGTTACTACGTCTAGATTTGAATGAAATTATAAGGAAACTTAGGGTTAAAGGTAGATTCCCATTTGTGTTACTTAATGAAATTGAATTGGTATAAGTATATTAAATTGCGAAATACTAAATAAATTACTAAGATGATTCATTGATAATGCTTAAGAAGTTTAACTCAGAAGTCACGGGTTCAAAATTTTAAAAATATTATATATAATCGAGTTTGACAAATAATCGGAAGGTACTAACTGAAATAATTTAAAATCCATTTAAAACTAATAAAAATCGATTAGACAAGTTTAAAACGGATCAGTTAATCACTAAAACTCACGAATTGACATCTTTATAATATAAGAGTACTTTTTGATTGTCAAAACCCATGAAAAACTAACCGAAACCGTTTTAAAACGGATCAATTAACCACCAAAACTCATCAATTGCCATCTTTATGGTATAAGAGTACACTTTGGCCTTGAAATAGTTTTGATTTTATGACTATCAAAATAGAATTTGAATGGTTAAACAATAATAAAACTAAAAATCATTTCTTACTTCATAAAACAACTATAAAATTAATTTTTCTGAAATAAATTCGATTTTTTAAAAAATTAATTTTTTTTTTCAAAAGCCATTCTATTATCTCTATCTCTATCAAACAAGAAGTAGAAAGGAGATGATCACATGCAAGTATGTAACAGTAACAAGTAACAATACACCAACTCCAAAAAATACTCCATCAAAATCAAAAACATCATATTCATGATAACCACTTCCATAAAAAAAAAATGATTTTTAATAATCTTCTAAAACAAAACTTCAGAAAAGTGACTACTGACATGGCACAAGTATTAGCAAAACAAAGATGCAAAAGGTTTTGAAGCATCGACGCAAGCTATGCATGAATAGTTCAATCTCTTACGAAACTCAGGTAGCACTCGAGAGTTACATAAACAAGTTGGGCCTGGAAGCCTTGTATGTGGTCTTCAGCTTCCTGGTTGGCGGCCTAACTTTCTTGAACACCAGAGGGAATTTAATTTTCGAGTTATGGAACTGCTTAGTGCTCTCCCTTTGGCACAGCTTGGCTGGGATAGTGGCCGTTTTGATGATTTGAATGCAGGGAAACCTTACTCGGTGACGAGACGCCATCTCAGTGTACATTTGTTCAACAGCACCATTAAGAGTGGTGTCTCGATATTCCTTGTACATATTGTGATACCCAGTTCGGCTTTGATATCGCAGCCAGATGCCGTAGTTCTTAATTTTGGTGGGATTCTTCTCAAATATCTGCAAAATGAAGTTTAGCCTTCTCAGAAACCGTCTGTAAAAAAATAAAAAATAAAAACTCATGGTCCACAGGGAAATGAATGGACACGACCATAAAATTTGCAACACAAATGGTTTCAGTCATCAAACCAGGCAACAAATAATGCTCACCCAATCAAAGTCTCGGTGCCATTAAAACTTGAATTTCTTATTCTCATTCCAGCTGTGACAAAGAATCTAATATGCTTCACGAAATAGAAAAGCTATAATACATCTTCGATGGAGCTTAAGGGGAATCATAACTTAGACCAGCATTCATCTAATATCAAGTTTCATTAATAGTTGAGGCTATAAAAAACCCCCTCCACAAAAAAACAAAAGAACTAGTAACTTAGTTAATTCTAGATCAACAAACTGGAAACGGATAAAGGAGGCAAAAGCAGAAAAAGCAAACCCACTTTTGTATGCACAGTCAGTTTGAGTTTTTACTCAGACAACTAGAGAAACCATCCAAGGACCAACATTTCACATTAGTGAATTTAAAAAAATATGTCAAGCATAAGAGTTTGCATTTGTTCCTGTGTGTTTGAACAAGAAAGATGGGGAGATGAGGACAATAAGCTTGTCATCTACACTACTAACCAAATAATGAAAATGATAGGACAGTAAGTTGAGTTTTCCCCCCACAGGTTTCAGGCCTTGGATTTAAAACTCTGCACGGTGCAGTGGTCCACATCATCTCTTTAAAATCAAATCAAACCCATCTACCCAGCAAAGAAACAATAAAAAAACAAAACTTAAAAGAGCATTGAAATTATTCGAATAAGGAATTAGAAAGAAGGGCCACCTACCACCTCGAATCACATAAGTATATATTTAACCAACAAAAAAATCTGAAATCTGTCCCATGCCAATATCAATCCAATCTCCCAAACTAGTAACATCTAAGATAAGTCATTCCATAAAATGCAGTACAATCTTCAAATCATATCAACTTCTTAACCAACAATATATGACTGCAAGCAAGCCAAAAAGCTTTGTGCAATCCTTTAAGTTGGTCTAAGTGAATATGAAAAAGTGATAATAACATTCATGATTCATATATAGGCATGGCATACTTCTGCCAAAAATTGAATAGCAAGTTCAACCTGTATCCTCCCCCTTGTATAATTTCCAAGGATGATAGATTTTATCTTCTATCACGAATAAACCTCTAGCATAAAATGTTAGGTACAGATATACATTTAGAAACTAAAAGGTATTCCTATGAAACTAAAACTTAATGCCAATTTCTTTCCTGCTTGTAATTTAATAACAGATAAACCAACAATTGATTACTATAATCAGAACCAGTCAAACTTAAATTCAAGAAACAAATTAGACATCGCAGTTACCTCATTGATTGCTAACATCTGCCCATTGCTCTTCTTAACTTTCTTTAGCTTCCTCAAGAAATACCTATTCATCTCAAAGGAACAAGAATAGATAACAAATCATTAGATGAATGGATTCCTACCAAATCAGAAAAGGAAAAGATTGCAACAATATATCATTTTTATTACACTACGCAACCAAACAGGGAATCTACAAAAATGAGATTTGAACACTTCAAATCCATTTTGTAACATATTCACAGCACAATGAAACATAAGTTTAGAACTGTCAGTTACTTTGAATTCCTGAACTGTGCAAGAAACCAAACAGGGCATAGAAATTGAAATAGGCAAAGATCATGAATTTGAGATCTGGGGTTCAGATTTCTCACCAGAACTTTGATTTGGCACGAACCTCATTGGTGGCCCATAGTTTCATCCGATATATCTTAGGATGCTCATCTGTTTCCGAGGGTAGTGCTCTCCCCACGACCTGATACTGATGAAACTGCATCCAAAACAGAACCAACCCATTAATTGCTGCGCTCAGTTCTTGAAAATGTAATTTTTTATTTATCGTAATAGTAATGAAGATAATAGTTATTATTTTAATTTCTCATCTTTCCTCAGGTTCCTCGGCAACCAAAAAAGGCTTAGCAACATATGAAGGTACCGGGATCTAAATACAAAAAATGAAGTAATAATTCAATAGAAAAGTAACCAATATAGTGTAAAACCGTAGTAACTAACAACCTAGAAGTACTACAAGGATTTCCCAACAAAAACAGTGACAGTAGCAACGATAAAACCTATAAAAAATCCATTTGGTAGCTGAAAAATGCAGTAAAAGGGAAAAAATCTAGCAGTTCAATAGAAACAAAGCATATAATAAAACCAGAGAATGTCTTTAAATATAATATTCAAAACTTCGATTTATCATCTTAGAAATCAACCAGAGAGATAAACTGAATATGCATATATAGACACATACAAGTAAAGAAATGTACATATATTCAAAGGCTAAAGATTGACAAAAAAAATAAAGGCTGAGAGCATTGACCGACCCTGAAAGTGACCATTTTTTCTTTGCGGAGGGAGGAAGCTGCTCAAAAACCGAACGCAGAAGCTCCAAGCAGAGAGGGAGGGAGTGAGAGTGAGGTTTTTTGCGGCGTTAATGACAAAAAAAAGGGAGTGTTGGCAAAACCCTAGGGTCTGTATGGTTGACCCGAATGAAACAATTTTCCTAGAGAAAGGTCCAATGGCCTTTTTTATAAGGTGGTCCAATGGGCTTTTTGTTTGGTCAATAAGATAATAAACTGATGCGAAGTATAAAAAACACATTTTTTTTTATTGAAAAACCCCATTTTTTTAATAAACATAGTAATTACTCTTATTACTCACAGACTCATTTTAAGTGTTTTATTCTATTATTTTTTATTTTAAATACGCTCAGTTACACTCTTTTTTGTGAGGGTAATATCCTGTATTAAATATTTGTTCATAAATTTCCCCATCTGAAAGGGATATCAGGATGCATCATCCACCTCCAAGTATACACCATTTCACCCCAAGGGCCAAGGTCTTGCAGCTCAACACATTCTGACCTCCAGGGTTTGCATTATTAATCCTTTTAGGCTTGGATTGAGGGAGAGGAGAGGGAAAGAGAGGAGAAGAATACCCCTTCAAATTCTGTGTCTTCTCTTATATACTCTACTCTCCCTCCAAACCACCCAAACAAGAGAAAATTGCAATGTTTGGAGTTTGGGGGATTTGGAGGGGTAAACCGATAAAGATACCATTCAATATCCTCTCATTTCCATTAAAAAGAACTTTCAAATAAGAGGTGCATATACCAATTCATTTCCCATACTCTCCTTCCCTCTCGTTTCTCTCAATCCAAATAAGGGAAAAAAATACCAAAATCAAAATCAATCCACTAAAAAGATCCTTTAAAAAATGAGCATCACAGTTTTCACACTCTAAAATACTAGCAATAAATAAACGAAATTAACACTCAATGACATTCATGATTTAATATATATTCTCACCAAATTGACACCCAGATTTAGTTCTCAGAAATTAAGACATAAATATACATCCATGTTGCAGCCTATACAACTCCTCAGAAGGAGATTACCAGTCGTCAGCTCCCTTTGCTACACCAAGAATAATTGCAATAGTAGCAAGAATAGCCTGCACGTAAAGTAATCTTGTTAGGAGTATTATTGTCCAACATTTTGGCCAGGGTGAAAGAAAAGATAAAAAGGCACAATGTTATCAACATCATCCAAGTCAGGTCAAAAGCTTCAGTGTATACAAAAGTGACTAAATCAGCATTGCAAAAGAAACTTTGGAGAAAAAATTGGAGTTAGTGCAAGAACACAATAAGTACTTTTGCTCAGTAAGAACACAATAAATATACTATCAACCCTGTAGAGTACACCCTACGCATTCACCACATATGCTTTGATTTTTTTTCAAAAATCTTTCGCCAGTAAATTGCATAAAGAGATTGTATACTCTGTGCAGTGCAGTTTTTAATCATTTCAAAACAAACATAGACTTTACGAGATATTATCTCCAAAACCCAAAAGAGAATAGAAGTAGAGGGATAATGTTTTCAAACTCTTGCTGAGGCAAGATCCTAGATCTGCCTTGCTACCTTTTAAAGTAAGAGGAACAAACAAATATGCAGTACTTGGCTACTTGTTAGATGATTGTATCAGGTGTCTATTGACGATACTTTTTCTACCATATGGTTCTCAAAATCATGTTAGATAATGAAATGAATTATTTAAACTATGGAAGACTTAGACAGAGTATACAAATGCCAAAAAAAGGAAAATACAAAGTCCAAATCTTTTCCACCACTCTGACTAAAGAAAAGGAGTTCACATCTCTTGGATTTGAATTTGTGATACCCATAGTGACCATATCTACTCCAACAATAAGAAAGAGAGGACAAGAACACATAATAAACAGCCTTGAACTTTTGGTTTAGTGGGGATTTTTTTGTCAATGGGGAAGAACTTATAGAGTTTATCGAATTTTTATCTTGCAAATGGGTTGCACCCCTCAATGCACTTTTGAATACAATTCTTTTTACTTATCAAAAAATAAATAAACAAGAAATTCTTTCTGATCATGCATTAACTAGCAAAAGCGTATTGCCTATTTGCAAATTGCAATTATTTTGCATTTTTCTTTACAAAAGTTTTAAATGTTACTCTCTCTCTCTCTACCATCTCTCTCTCTCTCTTCTATCTCTCTCTCATGCATGCACCCGCACGCACCAGAAACACAAAAAATAAACCTAAGATTGAACTCCTAAAACACTCCAGAATTGACTAAATTGTGAAAATACCTTTGAAGTTAAGAAGCTAATAATTTAAACGATTAATGACCCTGCCAACTACAGTTTACACTTTCTATTAGACCTAAAAGACTTCTTTGTTGTTGTATGGCCCATGGTTCTGACTCATGGCTTCCAAAAAGGATTGTGCTTCTCTAATCAATCTATTGTTGATCATCGTCACACATATACGCATGAACAAGTGGATTTCGCAATGCCAGAGGGAGAAAGAGATGTTGCAATTATGATCCCAAGAATGACCCCTTTGAACATCCACTCTTTATGGTCAAATCACTTAAATGGATGGTTATCTTTTTTTTTCTTTATGGGTAAAACCCACACACACCACTCGAAAATGGGACCTTTAGGACCCAAAGCCTCAACCTTACTTGAATGGATGGTTGTCGTATGTCGTATGTCATATGTCGTATGTCATATGTCATATGCCAAAGGGAAAAAAAACTAATGATTTTTCTTACTGCAACCGATACATATGCTTGCCAAAAGTAAAATTTAGCAGTTATCTTAGAATTTCCATTAATTACAGTAAAGTAGAAGAAGATGCATGAGAGGTAACTCATTAAGCAATGGCTCGAATACAAACTCTATAGAACTCGTTATAAGTCAATATTTCCGTTTAGAAGGCTCACCAAAGTGCAACTACTAATAGAAGAAAATAACACAATTGACACAGCATTGGGGTAAAGCATATCAATATTTACCTTTTGAGTAAAAATGAGAGAAGTAGAATAATTAGTAAAGCACAACTTTTTCCAAAGTCAAAGATGGGAAAGTAATGTTAAGAGAAAGTCACTTACGGCAATGGTGCAAGCAATGTATCCTGGTTTTTCTCGGTGGTCTATCCTTGCACAAAGTAGAACAAATAACCCAAGATACCATGGGATGGCACCAAGGAAGAAACCAATAATAAACCTTCAAAAGGTAGACATCTCTTTACAATCAATAAACATGAAATCAACAGAACAACATCAAAATTATGTATGGCAGTCTAAGTGCAGGAACATAATGACAATTAAGACATTAAACATGTTAGTCAACATCTTTAACAGTTCCCTTCATAGTTACAGCTCCATGTAACTGAAATTGGAAGGCCTAGCACATCTACAAATTTTAATCTATTAAAAGCATCAGCTTAACTCAATCCACATACAGGCAGTGGAAACTTCGCATATAAGGAGACACATACAAAATTCAGAAGATCTAATTTTGAAAGAAAGTTTCTTACAAATTATATTTTATGATAACAAAAATATCAATGGTAACTTACAAGAACCAGCCAATACCAAGACCACAACAAGGAAGGCGACCTTCTCTTACAGGTCTTCCTTCAGCAACAGCATAACCTGGAAGAACATCAAAAACACCTTAAAAATAATTTAGTTAAAAAAAAGTACCTTGAACTTCACATAAAGAAAAAGCACATGCAAGCCCTTAAAATCTCCAGGAAAGCAATAGGCTAAATAATGAAAATATCCTTACTCTAGATATTACAATTTTTTCTTTTGCTTACGAGAAACACACAAAACTCTTATTCCATTCTTAACCCTTTGACTGTACCTTAATTAGCCTTGAATCCTCACATATTTTCCTAGCCATTTCCCTCCTAAAACTAACCTATAAGCTATATTTTTCTCACTGCTCTAAAACTCAGACAATTTATTTCAGAAACTTGAGTTTCTTTTTGCCTTCGAACCTTAAATAGTCGGATCTTATTCCATGTACAAACCCTAAACACTTCCACTAATAACTCGAATCCTAAAGCTGAAACTTTTGAAGCTCTATCCCATCACAAACCACAAAGAAATATACTCATTTCCGTCCTACAGTATACTTTCTTCAGAATTCCATAAAAAAAAGTATACTTTCTTCAGAAATTCAGTGCCTTCATCTCAAATCAAACATTCAGATTTCAATCAATATACTTCAAAGTTTAGCATATTGGCTCAGAAGCAAATTAGCCCATCTTAAAAGTAAAGTAGGCAAAAAGTAATCACAATCTATTTATTATTGACAAGCTAATATTGAGGATATTACCCCTTTTTCTTTATAGATCGTTATAACCTTAAATCTGAAGGATGAAACACAAGTTAGATTACAGAATTGATATTCTTCTTTACTACTCTCATAAATAAGGCCCCTAACAGTAGCATTCTTGTTTAAAAAAAAAAAACAGATGAACATATCCAAAAAAAGCTCAACTGACTCATAAATGGCCAGGAGAGGGTCATGCCATTCAAGTGAGTAAATACCAAATAAAGCTTCCATTCAACATTTCAGAGAACATACACATGATGAAAAAGCAGGAAAGTAAAGAATATATGCATGTGTCTTATGTACACACAAACATATCTGTAGTTCAATCAGGTTCCTACTTTCAAAACAAAACAGGCCTACAAAGCTCAAAAGGGCCAAAAGGCCAATATAACAAGAATTAAAGTACAAACACGTAGTTCAATCAGCTTCCTCCTTTCAAAACTAAACATGGCCAAAAACCTCAAAAGGCCAAAAAACAGTAGAAAAATATCAACCCTCTTTTAACCAAATAACAAGAATTAAAGTACAAACATATCTATAGTTCAATCAGCTTCATGCTGCCAAAACTAAACATGCCCAGAAAACTCAAAAGGTCATAAAACCAGTAGAAAAGGATGTAGATTATTTAACCAAATAACATGAATTAAAGTACAAACATATATATGTAGTTCAATCAGCATCCTTCTGTTACAACTACAAATGCCCACAAAGCTCAAAGGGCCAAAGCCCAAAAGACCAGGACAAAAAGATCAAGATTTTTTTTTTAACTAAATAACAAGAATTAGAAGTTCCCTTACTAAAATTTCACATCTCACATATCACACACTTGATCAGCTTCCTAACAACAATTAAACAGACCAGATTAACCCATAACTACATTCACTCATCAAAATGTAAATTAAATAACTCATAATGCGTATAAATAAATATGTGTATAGATTGTGGGTAGTACCTGGGACGGTTTGGTAGCCATGGGAGTAGTATGGGGGGTGATGGGGAGGAGGAGGCCCGGATGGGTCGTGGACACCGGGAGGGGGAACGGGCTGAGGGAATCCGATGGCTGGTGGGTGCTGCTGATGATGAGGACGTGGATAAGGAGGAGGGGGGAAAGTGGCGACTCCTTGAAACGTGCCGTATTGATGATCTATAACTACTCCTCTGTTCTTGTCTTCTTCACTGCTCATCTTTTTCTATCTTCTTCTTCTTCTTCTTCAAGAAAGTAAATGAAGCATTGAATTACAGGATTTGGATCTGCTAGTCGATGGGTTTTTAGTTTTGTTTTTTTTGTTGGGATTTTGATTTGGAAATATTTTGGAATAGTCAATGTGAGGTTTTGTTTCAGAAGGAAGCTGTGGTGTGACTAGCACATGGGATTGTCACTGTTTATGATCGAGGGGGGCTGACGGTGATTCTTGTTCACATAGTAATTAAGCTTTTGTTTTTATATTTTTAAAATTTTTCTTTACACGGGCTTTTCTAAAAATATGAAAAAGGGTTATATTTTTTTTTAAAATTATTTTTACTACCATTTATGATAAAATTAAAAATAAACATGAAAATCGATTTTCTATGAAATTAAAAAGTGAAAATAAAAGTTATCTTCATTCTATAAATAAAAATAAGAAAAGAAACAAAAAAAAAATAGAGTTTAATTTAGAATTCATCGCAAGAAAAAATATTTTAAGCCCAAAAATGTTTGAAAGAGTTTATACAATAAGTCAAATTGTAATACTTATCAGTTTAGTTGTAATATATATTAGACTAATTACTATTGAGTATATATTATATTTTTTCAAAACTTTTTTTTAATAAGAAGATTTTTTTTCTAAGTTGATTAGCTGTTTTCCCCTTTATTTTTTTTTTCAGACATGGGTGAAAATTTTGTATGTAAGGCCCCATTTATTTTAATCAACATCAATTTGAAGGTATAATGATTATAGATTAAAAATTATAAATAAGGGATGACAATTTCTCAGTTTCTGATTTTTGTGCATCGTATGCTCCACTTGAATATGACCTATACTAAATTGATTTAGGTTATTTACCATTTTTTTTTTATAAAAAAATCCTCAGGAGGTTGCTGGTTTTTGTATTTTTGGTTATCCGTTTTATTTTTCTTATTTTTGGATGTTAATGAAATTCTGTCTCGATCTTAACAAACAAAGAACATAAAACCAAATAATATCAAGGAATCGTAATTCATAAGTCACAACATATATAGAGAAAGTTGGCAATTTTAGATAAGTAGGGAATCAGCACAAGAATATGGTAGGGTCATGTTGATCCACACACATCATTGAAGACAGATAAATGTCTCTTTCAAGCTTATTCAATCAAATAAAAGCCACTGGTTTCGTGCATTTAATCTTCAAACCCTCATAGATTCATTAAACTATATACAATAAATCTGTTTTTCTACTAACCCTTTATGTTATTTGTTTATTTTTTACACTCTGGGCTCATCAATATGTTATACCCCGATGCTTCATACAACACCACCACACTAAAAACTTGAAATCTACGTGTAGCCCAACAAAAGGCTCAGTATGCTTTAGAAGTCAGATCTTGCAACCCACAGACCAAATTTGCAGGGACAGCAACATCAATCATCTTCGGATATGCCAGATTCAGATCTGTTGAAAGAACATATATACATGTTAGTTTTAATAAGCCATGGTAATAGAGCAACCTACTACAAGAGAGACATTAGTTTCTATCAAACATGATATATTTAGTGAGTACTTACTTTCCATGATGTTTGTGAATGTTTCCTGCAGAAAAGATGCACACAAGTAAATGAATTAAGCAAAAAGAATTGTGCTTTTAATGTGCAAATAGATATTTCTGAAGCTTAAAAGGTACAAGAACTTGTATCAATCTTTTTCCTTCAAATTTTCTACTATGCTCTTGGCACAGCAGTCAATCCAGGACACTACTGAACGCGTCATAAAATGATTTCTGCCAACTTTT
This sequence comes from Bretschneidera sinensis, assembly GCA_023935145.1. Lineage (NCBI taxonomy): Eukaryota > Viridiplantae > Streptophyta > Magnoliopsida > Brassicales > Akaniaceae > Bretschneidera > Bretschneidera sinensis. Next base: position 86,476,532 of record CM043704.1, on the reverse strand, counting down.
ATACTCCGTAAGGTTTAAGGAGTAGTAGGAAGTTAGGTACTTACAGAGCCCTAAGGAATTGAAATATTTTTTTTGTGGTGTGCTTGGGGTTTACGTAGTTATCTCCTCATAAGGTGAACAATAGAGGTTGAAGCATTTTTTTTTTCTTAAAAAGGAAAAAAAGAAAAACTTGTTTGAAAAATTCTCTTTTATATCCTTTGGTTTCAACAAAATGAAAACCTGGAGACAACAGGAATCAACTTGTTGGATGAGTTATGTACCAACAATGTACCAAATGTTGGCTTCTCAGAGTTAAAGTAATAAGTACCATAACCATGAGGGTTTCCAGTCTATTTTCTAAAAGACAGCGACTCATTTTCTGTTCAACTCTTGAGAAAACAAAAGCCACTTGACAATACAGACCCAGAGATGTTTTCGACAGAAACGGGAACAACGCACTCATTCAGCCAAACAATTACCTCATCCTTTGTTAGGCGTGGGTTGTATTGCATCTCTTCTCCCACTGTGCTTACCTGAAGATTAATAAAGTTTTGTATAAGCAGTTATTTGTAAACACAAAAAGAAAAGGCAGCTGTCCTGTTTCCTTACTGTGAAGCCTCTGTAGTCGTGAGCTGGATAGAGCAATGTGTCCTTGGGCAATGTAAATATCTGGGCTCACAGAATAAAAATCAATGGTTATTAGCAAAAAGCTTAAAAGTTAAGTTTTTCTCTTTGATATGTTCATTCCCCCTCCCCCTTCCCAAAACCCCACCCTACTTGCATCATAATAAGGGAAAATTACAGAAGCCCCTCAAGCTTTGGGGTAAGTTACACTTGCCTCACTATTGTTTGAGAATAACTAAAACCCCCTTTGACCATCTTTGGCCAGACTAAATCTATTAATCCCTAAAGGGAAAGTGGAAAAAAAATATATATATATATATCATCATCATCATATATAAACATCAAATGGAATAAATTGAAGCCATTTGCAAAGCATTTTCTCTTCCTCTTTCTTTCCAATTTAGTTTAAAATGGGTTTCCAATGACTTTAATCATTTGATTTTATATCGGAGGGCATATAAGTGTTTTCCACTTCTCCGTTAGTGGTTAACAGATTTCGTCTAGTCAATAATGGTCAGAAGGAGTTTTAGTCATTTTTCAAACAATAGGGAGGTACGTGTATTTGACCCTAAATCTCAGAGAGGGTTCTGTAATTTACCCTCATAATAAAACAAGCTGAATATCATGTACTTGCCTGAGAATGAACTGACTTGTAGAGCTGCTGTGAACTTCCACCCTGCCATTTGGGAAAACAAAAAAGGAATGAGACTTGTGCATAATAATTGTTCTTTGAAGATGAAGCAGAAAAGAAATACCCAATAAGACAAACTAAGGGTGTGTTTAGTTGTCATCTCTTTTTTACTAAACACTTTCATCAACAATTTGCACATTTTTATCATATTTTGGAAAACAACACTTTTCTTTTCAACATAAAATTGAAAAAGATGAAAAATAATTTTTTTTTTTATCTTTTCCAAGATTATGTTGAAAAGAGAAATAGTTTTTTTCAACTATATTAAGAATGTGCAAGTTGTTGAAGAAAGTCTTAAGTAAAATGGAAATGGAAAATTAAAAACATTTTCTGCACCTAAACGCATCTAAAAATTCCCATGCCCTTTTAGTCTACAAGAAAATAAAATAAAAGATTATTACATGGCCATACGACTTGTTTTGGACAGTAAGAACGGGACAGGGGAAAGGGAAAAGCAGTAACGACCCAAGCTGTCCAAGAACGTGGGCATATAGGAAGTGAGCAGCAAGATTCTCCCTTTAGTTGGACAATTATACATTTACCTTGAACAAAACAGCATTACAAAATATTCCAGCCAAAATAGGAAGGTAGAGAGGTAGGTAGAAGACATATGAGTCTATGACCCAAGTAAATCTAAAGTAACAGTAAGGTCTATATCATTTGTGGGTGCAGTTAACTCCATCATGAGGAAACTACATGATTTCCAAGGTAAGAGAGCAGTAAATGTGAAACCAAAACGTTAATGATAACCCAAGGAAATCATAGAAATATGATTTCCATATCATCTTAATATACAAGGTGATACCGGACAGATAATTAGAAACAGAAGCAGAACAGAGAAAGAGGAGAAACAACAAGAAGCAACAGAGATAACGAGTGAAATAGACTAAGTAGAAAAGAAATTAGGGCAAAGGGGAAATAGCTATTAGAGAAAGCAAGAAGATAATCAATTTTCAATTCATAATTCTAGTCCCCAGAATTAACATAATTAGGTGCTTGTATAAGCACCAAGCACACTAGAAAATCCTACTAATTAACAGCATCCCTAACATAAAAAGAATAAATCAAAATATAATAACTCTCAAATAAAATCCTTAACATAGAAAAAAATAAATCAAAACATAATAACTCCCAAATAAAATACCCACCATAATAGGAAATAAATCAAAACATAATAATTCCCTTATATCCCAGAAATCCTAGAATAGTACATAATTTCTTTCCTTTTCTACATCATTCTCTCCCATTTACAAAAACTCGACCACGAGTTTTAAAGTGGACTTGTGATTTGTGAAGTTGCATAACAAAGGCTTGCAATTTTCGAGATGTAGCATTCTCGATCGAGCAGAAGAAGGATATCAAGGGGAGTTGTTGAGGAGCCTCAATCCAGTGCGGGAGGACAAAATCAATGTAAGGAAGGTCACACGCACAAATCTTTTCCTTATCTTGGCTTTGGCCTTCTTCGTTTTGAAGTGACTCAACAAGTACATCCTCACAGTAAATGGTAGAGCTTTCTTCAATGATTTGTTCATTCTTTTCAAAGTCTTTGTGGATTGGAGAAACAACTTCAGACTCATCTTGAATGAAATCAAGATTGATAAAAGTTTTGGTGAAAGCTATTTCCACTTGTTCAGGAGTTGTTGCATCTTGCGAATTCGAGTCTCAATGGTGGAATACTCGATCTCCAATCGACGACAATTAGAATATACACACCGACCATCCAATTCAGTTTTAGCTCAAATAGCATCTTGAGGCCAATAGTATTGCAAGAGAGCTTGAAATTCCATTGAGTTTGAGAAAATACTAATTTTCTCCGCATGGCCAAATGAACCAAGAACTTGATAGAGCACATCTTCTATAATGGGATACAGTACATGATGAACTATAACCAGAAGATCTCGACTAAACTCATGCATTCCTCACAAGTGACAATAATTTGATGTAAATAAAAAAAACATAAATAAAACAGAAAATGATTTTGAGGTTTTTTTTTTGTTTAGTACGATATATGATTTAACGGATAGAGAGATGTAGCTCTGATACCACTTGATGCCGGACAGATAGGTAGAAACAAAAGCAAAAGAGAGAAAGGGGAGAAACAACATAGAAGCAGTTCGACAAAAATAAAATAGGTAGAAAAGAAATTAGGGCAGAGGGAAAATAACTAACAAAGAAAGCAAGAGTATAATCAATTTTCATTTCATAATTCCAGTCCCCCAAAATTAACATAATTAGGTGTTTATAAAAGCACTAAGCACACTAGAAAATCTTACTAATTAATAGCATCCCTAACATAGAAGGAAATAAATCAAAACATAATAATTCCCAAATAAAATCCCTAACATAAAAAAAAATAAATCAAAACACAATAACTCTCAAATAAAATCCCCAACATAATAGGAAATAAATCAAAACATAATAATTCCCTAATATCCAAGAAATCCTATAATAGTACATAATTCCTTTCCTTTTCTGCATCACAAGGCAGTCTAATATGGAAACTTCTATCAAAAATGAAAAAATAAATGGAGATGACATGGTAGAGCCCAACATAATAATGAAGACAAATCATTCACCGCTATCCTACAAACCCCATTTTTGTAAGCTAGTAGCATCTAAGAATTAACCAGTAATTTGACTGCAAAGAAAGTACAGCGGATGAATTCCAAATCTTTTGGGTGGAAGAACAATCGCTAGTTTAGTCTCCATAGCAGTTCAAGGAGCACAACAGAAAATTAGCACTTTTGAAATTCTTAAAATGGTCTGGACTGATAGAAAAGGGTAACCACTTCAGATGGTACAATTCTTATGCTAGAAATGCCCTCCAAATTACACTACCCTTAAAATGTAATTGAGCATTACTTTTTTGGTTTTTGCTAACAATTGAACATTTCTAAACAAATTAAAATATCTTTTTCTTTGAAGCTGCAGTATAATTCTTTAGAACTCTACCTGGAAATCTGTCCTCCCACATCCACGTATCAATAATGCATCACCTGTGAATGCCATCCTCGGTTGAGGTTGATCAGGTCCATCTCCGGTAACATAGGTAACACAACCTAATGTATGGCCAGGAGTAGAACGAACCTGAAATTATGAATTTTATTTAGTACATAATCAATGATGTACAAAATCACCTGTCAGCCAAAATATTATTTGTACTTGGACCTTTAAATTCTGCAAATTTTCTTTCCAAAATTGATTATAATATATGCATGATATTCCTATCTCAAATGTAAATATATTTTCAGAAAAATAAGTTTCCTAAACACTCAGTAGCATATTGCAAATCAAGAGACAAAAAATCTACACCATGCTGCTGATCAATTTATCAGAAATCCATAAACCTATTGCAGATAAGATCTTGTTTTAGCAAAAAAAAAAATTGCAGATAAATTCTTTAGCAAAATTAGTCATTCATGCAAGATATTTATTTCAAAGAAAGTGTTTGAAACAGAAAGAAGTCTTGTCTGTCGCAAAAGCATCACTTCTCTTTATGATATTTGCTACAATGAGGTTTCTCATCTATAAGATGACTTTCCATTATGTCTCCTCCTCTCCTTTCCCCTCAATTATTGCCTCAAATAATTTTGATTTGACACTAAAAGTCTAAAACTACCATTGCTCTTAATAAAAAGAACTCCAGAAACCTTGTATAAATTTCAAGCTCATGCATCTACTTTGGAAGCACAATGTGGATGGAAGTTGTTCCAATATATTGGTTTTTTCCTGTCATCTATCTTGCAGCTGATTCACAAAATTCAGAAGTTTCGGAAAGTGGTCATAAAAAACTATGAAGCATAAACGCATCTCTAATTTGATTTAAACCTTGCTGTCTATTATGTGGATCTAATTGGAAGTTAAGAACAACTCAGAATTCAATAGAATTTTTTTTTTCACCAAGACATCATTAGCCAAACTCCGCCAACAGAAGGATGGGGGCAAGCAAGTGTGGCCTCTGCCTTCTGAGTATCTCTAAGTTGCAGATAGCATAAACACAAAGAATTCACAGCTATATATCTCTTCATAATACCGAACTAAATAAATGCCATAATCATCAAAATAGGCATCCACGTGCCTACCTCCAGGAAGAGATCACCAAAAGAGACTTTATCGCCAGGTTCAACAAATACATCAGCTTTTGAGCCACTTCCTTTTGAAATAATAGATTTCAGACCTGGAACTTTAGTCTGCAAGAAACAGTTACAACAAACAAGTTGCAAACACTGACATATTCCAAGAAGATATCATAATTGAAACCAAAAGGAAAAAAAAAAAACATATGTTGGAGAAAAATATGAAGATATTGAGAGAACATGCGATATGACAAACCTTCATAAGCCCAGTTCCAGTGACATGATCAGCATGTACATGGGTGTTCATGGCATAGATAAGTTTCAGTCCCAATTCCTTAATGAGATTCAGATCTCTATCAACCGTTGTGTCTACAGGGTCAATCAACTGCCCATAGACACATTTCAGCAACATAATACAAATATCAAATACTGTATATGTCAAATTAGTTATCATTAAAAAAAAATCATTGTCGATGATTTGATTTATATATTAGTAAAGCTTGGAAACTAAAAATAAAAATAAAACAACAAATGATCCCATATTCAACAATTTCAAGAAAATATTTGCTTTTAATGGTATATCGATTTGCTTTTAATGTTGCCATTACAAATTTATAGTTCCCGTTGCAGAAATGATGCCACCCAAATGTAATGACTAAAAAAAAAGAACTTGAAGAAAAAAGAAGTAGACTTTAAATGGCATATCCAAACAGGCCCTTAAAAAATTCCCTCTCAATTTCGACCCTTTTCAAAATTCCAACCATTTAATACACAGAGAACGTCTTGTATTTCTTCTCAATTTCATCATTTAATTTCAGGTAAAAAAATAGATACTAAGATTAAAAATTTAGAAACTTGTTGTCACTCCAATTCCATTACATTTCAGTTGAAAACAAAGAAACTCAAAGAACTGCAAAGCTCAAACATAAGAAGCATTTGATTATTACAAAAATTTGAATCGAATTACAACAAAAATCAAATTTACAAAAGCAAAAAGAAACATAAATTCTAAAAACAGCTGGTTTTTTTACTTACAAGAGCGGGCTTTTCGGGGTGAGAGATATCGGCGAGAAGGTAAGTGTAGGTAGAGGATTCCTTTTCGAAGAGCTGGCGAAAGAGAAGCTTGTTCGATGACTGAGACAACGTCGTGTAGGACCCCATTGGCGACCTGATTGTGAGATTTGTGATCAGAGGGGGAATTTTGGGTTTCGATGAGGAAAAATTGAAGAGACTTTTAGGTGCGAAGAAGAGAGAGGGTGTGATGCTTACGAATCTAAATGCTGCTGGCATTTTCCGTCTTTTAAGTTTGTGGGAGACGATTAGATCAAAGTAGTCTGATCTTTTCTGCTATTTTAATTTATCTTATATCCTTGGATTGTTCATCATTTCGTTTTTATATAATAATAATTGATTTTTAAATTCAATTTATTTACTGGGCGTTGATAATAATGATGATCTCGTCATTGGGCATTGTGCTTGCGCTGACGTGACACTTTATACCCTCCTGTTTTTTTTTCTTTCCTCTTTCTTTACTGAGCGCAAATGATGAAATATATGTATAGCATGAAAAAAAAAAATACATTATATGAAATATATGTATAATTTAAACAAACATATATTTGTAAAAAATTATGTTATATCTTATTTTTGTATTTATAAAATTAAATATATAATATTATTATTAAAGGGTATTGAATTTGGGGATATGATCCCCAAACCCAACCAAGAATTATAAACTATTAAATCTAATAATTTTTTGTTTATAATTAAAAAATAAACGCGATATCGATGTCTTGATTTCATTTTTTAAATTATTTTACATACTAAAATTTAAATTTACAATATGTACCCTAATATTAATGTTATCTTGAATAAATAAAGAGATGTCTACAATTTGCTTTTTTTTTTTATTTCAGCATTAAATTTAATACTGATATCTTAATTTATTTGAAATTATCATTTTTTTTACATATAGAAACTCACATTTAATATTAGTAGTTAAAAAAATAAAAATAACAAGTTACTATTTATTTCTTTCTTTAATAATTTTGATTAAAAATTAATTGGAGAACATTAACTAAACTTATATTTTTGGATACTTTGATTTCGTAAATGTTATACATTTAATCATTTAGACATTAAAATTCACATGCAAATTTTAAAAACTTAATACTTATATGTTTGGATGGATTTTATTTTAAATCATGAGAAAGATTTTTACTGTAATTTCAAACTCAAAGGTTCTTTTTATTCTAATAGTATTCACAAATTTCGTCCATTAACAAATCGAATTTTAAAATTTGAAAAAATTAAGTTCCTTATAGAAACTAAATGCAAGGGCCTTAGCCGTTCTGATCCGTGATGATGGGTTGTCCTGCAAAGTCAACTTTTTAATGGCTAAGATTGCTCAACAACCTCATCCTCATAGACAGACTTGATGCCTTACGTTATTAGATAGTTTTGTCATCATATGCTGTTAAGTTCTAATAAGTGTTCAGTTTTCCCCAAAACTAAGGATTCGTTTCATAATAAACGAAACCTTGATATTCGATTTACTAAGAAAAATTCCTTAAAAAGTTTAAAGCAAAAGTTGCTTAATAAAAGCTATATAATTAAACCTTTAGAGTATAATTTTGCACGTTTTTCTATTCTAAGGAGAAGCATTTTTTCTTTTTTTTTCACACAAATAAAGAATAAAATGGGATTGATATCGGTTTATATCAGGAATAAAATATGATTAATACTCTAAAATAAAGTTTTATTTTGTATAATTTAAACAAATATATATTTGTAAAAAAATTATGTTATATCTTATTTTTGTATTTATAAAATTAAATATATAATATTATTATTAAAGGGTATTGAATTTGGGGATATGATCCCCAAACCCAATCAAAAATTATAAACTATTAAATCTAATAATTTTTTTATTTATAATTAAAAATTAAACGCGATATCGATATCTGATTTCATTTTTTAAATTATTTTACATCCTAAAATTTAAATTTACAATATGTACCCTAATATTAATGTTATCTTGAATAAATAAAAAGATGTCTATAATTTGCTTTTTTCAGCATTAAATTTAATACTGATATCTTAATTTATTTGAAATTATCATTTTTTTACATATAGAAACTCACATTTAATATTAGTCGTTAAAAGAATAAAAATAACAAGTTAGTATTTATTTCTTTCTTTAATAATTTCGATTAAAAATTAATTGGAGAACATTAACTAAACCTATATTTTGATTTCGTAAATGTTATGCATTTAATCATTTAGGCATTAAAATTCACATGTAAGTTTTAAAAGCTTAATACTTATGTGTTTGGATGGATCGTATTTTAAGCCACAAGGAAGATTTTTATAGTAATTCAAACTCAGAGGTTCTTTTTATTACAATAGTATTAGCAGATTTCATTTATTAACAAATCAAATTTAAAATTTAAAAAAATTGAGTTTTCAAAACTAAATGGTCAGCAATGGTAAAGAATATCTAGTAGCCTTAGCCGTTGTGATCCATGATGATGGGTTTCCCTGCAAAGTCAACCTTTTGATGACTAAGATTGTTCAGCAATCTCACCATCGTGTATAGACTCAGTGTTTTACGTTATTGGATAGTCTCATCATCATATTAAGTTTTAATTAAAATTTAATTTTTCTTAAAACTAAAGATTCGTTTGATAACAAATGAAATCTTGATATTCAATTTGTTCAGAATTTTTTTTTAAAATTTAAATCGAAAGTTGCTTAATAAAAAATATATAATTAAACCTATATAGTATAATTTTTCATGTTTTTCTTATTCTAACGAGAAGCATTCCTTTTTTTCACACAAATAAAAATAAAATAGAATTGATACTGGTTTATATCAGGAATAAAATATGATTAATATTTTAAAATAAAATTTTAAAAAAATTCAGTATTGATTTACTAATTTCAAAACAAGATTCTATCAATTTTAAAGAGAGATTTAAACTAAACGTAACTTAAATCATAATATCTAACTTTGGCCTAACAAGATCATTGGTCCCACAGTTGGTCCCTTCCCTTAAATTAGTGCCCAAGCAAGTTGCAAACCTGCGAATTGCGATCAATAAGCCCTCTACTAAATGGAATAAATAACTTAGAACATTGAAAAATGACCCCTGACCTTATAATTTAAGAGACCGTAGACATAAAAAAATTACATACCAAACATAATGTAGATATAAATAATTGTATAAGTAAAAATAAAATAATTAATTAATAATATATATTACAAATCATATAATCAAACATATCAAACAAAATTATGTAATCAAATAAAATCATGTGATTAAACATACCAAACAAATCATGCAATCAAACGTATCAAACAAAATCATGTGATTAAACATACTAAAAATCATGTGATCTCAAACAAAATCATGTGATTAAATATAACAAAATCATATGATCAAATATATCAAACATGTGAACAAATATACCAAGTATGGTAACCACACAAAAAAAAAATCCTTATAAATACCCTTTCAATTTTTTCATTTCAAGGAAGAAATCATAAAAACTCAATAAGTATTTCATACATCCAAGAGAGAAAATAGATATGAGAGCAATATAGAGATAAAAGAGTTGTTCAGGAATACAAATTTTTGTAATCTTTCATTTATAGTGAAGTATTTTTTTACTGCTCTCATAGAGTATGACTCATAATCAGAACCACGTAAGCACTAGTCTCATTTCTTTTGTGCTTTCTTTACTTATTGATACTCATATACCAATTCCTTACACTTTCACTCTAATTCTCTAATTTTTCAAAAATATATTCTTAATTCCTTACCCAAAATTTCTAATCCCATAATATTTTCTCTACATTTAACTTGTGAATTATTTTGTGGATCTAACATATTGGTCGACTGTTGACTCTATAGTCTAGATTTGTAAATACATACTATTTTTGTGTTTACTTTTTTTTGTGACTTGATCCGTTGAGGAAGGTAATTTGTTTTTGTTGGCAAAAAAAAAAAAAAAAAAAACTGAAGGTTTTTGATGATGATCAGATCTTGAACGTGGATGTCCAAAATACAAAGCATAATTTTTTTTTCCTCTGCAACAGAAAGAGCACATAAAAAGATAAGTTTCCTTACTTTTCTCTCTCAATAAAACACCCTTGAGACAAAATGATTAAAAAAAAAAACCCTCTACACATAATCAGAATCGCTCTGCCAAACTAAAAAAATAGAGAAAAGAAAATGTTAAAAATCATTGATGCACTAAGATATGGAGTATATGAATATGGAAATGTACAAGTCCAATGTGCTTTATGACATAAATAGTGCTGAAAACCATGTACTTTCGTATTATAGTGAATTATCGTGCCAAGAATGCATATGAGTTATCTGGCTGAAAGTATGAACACTATGTCATACAGTACCAACAAACACATATTAAGATATACATATAATAATATGCAAAACATATATGTATAATAAAATATAACATATAATTAACACTACTTGTGATTGCAGGAATTACATAATTAGGCATACCATTGAGAAGAAATTTCTAATGCGCCCTATATAAAAATTTCAGATTAACAATTCCGCTCAAAAAACAACGGATTACTCCTCAAAACACTAGCAATTCTGCGTCAAAAGACAATAGATTACACATGCTAAGAAAAAAGACCACATGGCATACAGTGATGACACGTGTTCATCATCATATGAAACCCATTTATTTGAGTTGTTGGCAATATAATAATAGTTATAGAAAGAGATAAAAAAAAGAGAAAAATAGAATATACATCATCATACATACATGCATACCAAAAAAAATACACACACAATCATCAAATTTCAACATGATAATAGTATACATACACACAAATAATATCAAGAATCGAACATGATAATAAATAATTATAAAAAAATAATGTCTATTCAAACCAATGTGTGTGTGTGTATATATATATATATATATATATATATATATATATATATATATATATATATTGTGCAGCAACTCTCCTATTAAATCAAAAGGGATTTCATTTTCTCCTTGAGGAACCGATTCATTTACATGGGTGGACAAAGCACGATTTGCTAAGGATTGAGATTCATTAAGGGCAATTACTGGGGGCTCGGATCACTAGGAGTTGCTAACACATAATTCGCCCTTTCCTGCCAAAGCATCTCAACCAATCTTCGTACTTAATCTGAAAAAAAATGATAATAATAATAATAAAGGAGAATTTCATGGTAAGGAAAAAAAAAAACTTGAAGTTTAAGCTCCCAGATATGAACAACGCACCCATACATGAGATCATTGTTCCAAGAAACTGCCTCATAAGCCATAGTACTTACGGTAGCATATCGGTGATGCTCCGGTAAATTTTTTAGTACTCTTGCAAAAATTCTAGCACCAAAAACTAATTGATTCACTACAAATTAGCCCATCTCTCATTCATAATGAAAATAGAGTGCCAACTCACAATTTTCCTCGCACATTTTCTTTAAAAATTTACAAGGTCCACATGGAGACTTGTTTCTATCCATTTTTCTTTCACTGTGGAAAATTTTCATAAAAATAATAAAATAAGTAAATAATAGTAATAAATAACAAAAACTAAATAAATAAATTGTTGACCCTCACCTGTATTTTAATGATGACAAAACACAACTGTTATTAAACTAACAGTGCAATCTAAGTGTAGTAAGCAACAAAAGCATTCAATCAAGGATCAAGGTGCAAGAACTCAAACCGAATCATACTTTCAAGTGAAGACGGAAGAACTAGAATAGGTCTAAGGTATTAAAACAAAGTGTAAGTCTCACTTGTACATTGAAAAGTTTGTATGATGGCTCGCACACAAAAGGTTTTTTTAAACAAAACTTTTTAAACAAATGGTTTTAAGTTAAAAAAAATTTCCAACAGAAAAACTAGGTTAAAAGACAACCTAATCGACTTGGTACATATACCAGTCGACTGGTATATGGGACAGTGTGTCCCTAGTTGACTAGATGAAACATACCAGTCGATTGGTAAATTGGACAGACAGTCCCTAATCTACTGGTAAGATCAATTCAGTCGACTGGTACTCTAGAAGCCTTAAAAATGAGATTTTTTAAGAGGACCCAGTTGACTGGTATCAAGACTCAATCGACTGGTAGTTCAAAAAATATTACCGTTGGGACTCGAAATCTGAGATTTTAAAGGCATAAACATTTCAAATTAAAGTCTAACAGCTATATTAATACATGGCTATATAAACCCACTCTATTGAGCATTCAAGAGGAGTTGAGACATTCAAAAAGAGAAGAACACACACAATCAAGTCATTTACTCTTTGAAACACAAAAAAAGCTTTGAAATATTCATGCTAAGACATTCTTCAAGCTTTACTTTGAAAGAGAGACATTGTTCAGTTGTATAAGCTTTCATTTGCTGTCTCTCTACCATTTACTTTACAACATTTATTGTAAAGGGATTACTTCCGAAATGAAGGAGATTGTATGGTTTGAGCAACGCTAGTAAGTTGCTTGTGTTCGGTTTGTGCAACACCTGTGAAGTTGTACGACTAAGTTTCTTAGCGTATTACTTCAAAGAGTTTCCTTGAAGAGAGTGGACGTAGGGTCGAAATGAATCCGATATTGTTGAACCACTATAAACTGAGTTTGCATTCTCTATTCCTTAAACTCTTTATTTACAGCATATTAGTTGTTAATTGCTTGTTGGTTTTATGTTTTTATGAACTTGTGCTTATTCCGCGAAAGTTTTTAAAAACCCAATTCACCCCCCCTCTTGGGTTGAAACCTCAGTCTATAATTGGTATCAGAGCCTCGTTCTCAATATTAGGCTTAATATCCTTGAGTTGATCCGATGGCAGCAAATAGCTATTTTGAGGGACACTCTTATAATAGGCCTCCTTTGTTCAATGGTTCCAACTATAACTATTGGAAAAATAGAATGAAAATCTTTGTCGAATGACAAAATTATAATCTGTGGAGAGTCATTGAAGAAGGACTTAGAATTCCGTCAAAGGAAATAACTATTGGAGAAATCAATCATACAATGTCTAAACTCAAAACCGAGTACAATTATGAGGATTGTAGAATAATGTCTCTCAATAGTAGAGCCATAAGTATTTTACATTGTGCTTTAGATATATATGAATACAATAACATCTCTGCATGTATTTCGGCCAAGGAGATATGGGATAAATTGCAAGTTACATATGAAGGAACTAGTGAGGTTAAAAAATCAAAAATCTATATGCTAGTTTCTGAATATGAATCATTTAGAATGTCTCTTAACGAAACAATTTTTCAAATGCACTCACTTTCACAACTATTGTAAATGGTTTGAAGCTTCTTGGTAAGAACATTGAGGAGTTTGAACTAACAAGAAAAATCTTGAGATCTTTGCCACCCACTTGGAAAACAAAGAAGATGACCATCACAGAGGCCAAAGATCTCGACAAACTGGATGTTGAGACACTTCTTGGATCACTGTTTACATATGAGATGGAAGAAATGACTTCCATTGTCAATGATGATGAGAAGAAGAAAAAGGTAATTGCTCTCAAAGCTTCTACGAGCAACAAAGAAATGGAATCGGAAGAAGAAGGGGAGAGCAGCGAAGAAGATGGTGAAATGGTCTTAATCACCAAACGGTTTCATAGGTTCTTGAAGAAAAGCAAGAAACCTTACACAAAGGATCCCACCTCAAAAATGGAACCATTTATATGTTATGGATGCAAGAAACCCGGTCACATCAAGGCTGACTATATGGTTTTAAACAAACCATACAAGAGCTTTAAGAAGAAAGCCATGATAGCAACCACTTGGAGTGATGACGAAGAAGAAGAATCCTCGGACAACGAGGTCGGATACGAGGAAATTGCCAACCTATATCTTATGGCAATCGATGATAAAAATAAGGTATCATCTTCTCCTTCTTCTAAAAATAACATTGTTACTAGTAGTGAAGAGTTGTTAGAAGTCATAAATGAAATGCATGATGAATTGAAGAAATTCAATTCTAGGAACTCAACTCTTAAGAAAGAGGTATCATCTCTTTCTAAAGAAATGATAAGTCTTAGAGAAGAAAAAGATAAACTATCTTCATTTTTGTATGATGCTTCTCAAGATTTCCTTAAAGATGAAAATGAGAATTTAAAGAATAAGATATTAGAATTAAATGGCACAATATCAAGACTTATGCTTAGAAAAGAAAAGCTTGATGTAGTTTTTTCTTGCCAAAGACTAAGTGGAGGAAAATCTGGGTTAGGATACTCTCTTTTAGGCAAGCAAAAATTGAAAGAGACCTTATTCATTAAAGCCTCATGTGTGAATAAAGTCTCTACTTCAAAGACCTCTAGCAAGGTTAAAAGCACTCCCTCAAATAATACTAGCAAGTCTATAAATACTAATTCTAATGTATATTCAAGAATGAAGCATCTTAGAAATACACATATTTATATTTATGCTCATTCAAGAAATGCTTATACACATTCTAGGAATAATCATTATGTGCATTCTAGGAACAATATATATAACCAAAATGTGCACACTGCACATACATATCCTAGAAAATACCATCATCCTAGAAATAATATGCATACAAGCATGTATCCTATAAATCATCATACATTTTCTAGAAATGGCATACATACTCCTCACAATAGAAACATGTATCATAAGAACTCCTATCCTATTAATTATAGACATGCACAACTAAGAAATCCAACAAATTTCAATAACTATTATCCTAGAATTATGCATCATCAACATGTCTATAGAACACCATATATTGTTAAGAAAGTATGGGTCCGAAAAGGAATCGTGTTTTCTAGGACTAATCTCAAAGGACCCAAGAAATTCTGGATACCTAAAAGTGTAATTGTATATCCTTGTGAGATGTAGATATGTCTCCACACCAAGGAGAAAGGTAACTGTTGGTAATGATTTCTCAATCATAGATAATATAGTGCTAGAACAAGGACTTGAGCCAAATTTACTAAGTATTAGTCAACTTTGTGACAAAGGCAACAAAGTCACATTTGAGAGCTCTCATTGTCTAGTTATAGATATCAAGAGTAACAAGATCAAATTTTTTGGCCATAGACATGAAAATGTCTATATAGTTGATTTGAAATCCTTGTATTTCGAAAATGAAAAATGTTTTCCTACCATTAGTGAAAATCCATGGCTATTGTATAGAAGGCTTGGTCATGTAAACATGAACTTGCTGAAAATTATTTCAAGAAAAGATTTAGTCATTGGACTTCCAAAAATCAATTTTGAAAAAGACAAAGTATGTGATGTTTGTCAAATAGGAAAACAAACTAGGATTTCTTTTAAATCAAAGAATGTAGTCTCAACTACTAGACCTTTGGAACTTTTGCATATGGACTCATTGGGTCCAATTAGTATCATTAGTCTACGTGGCTATCAATATGCTCTTGTTATTGTTGATGACAATTTAAGATATACCTTTGTTATTTTTATTACTTACAAGGATAAAGCTTTCAAAGGATTTGAAAACTTTTGCAAAAAGGTTCAAAATGAAAAATGAATTTGTATTTTAAGCATAAGAAGTGATCATGGAAAAGAATTTGAAAACCAAAGCTTTTCAAGATTTTGTGATGAAAATGGAATTGATCACAACTTTTCAGCTCCTAGAACTTCCCAACAAAATGGAGTTGTTGAGAGGAAAAATAGAGTTCTAGAAGAATTTTCAAGAACAATGCTTTGTGAAAATAGTTTACCAAAATGCTTTTGGGCTGAAGCTGTGAACACTTCTTGCTATATCTTAAATAGAATTTTAATTAGACCAATGCTTGATAAAACTTCATATGAACTATGGAAAGGTAGAAAGCTTAATATCTCCCACTTTCGTACATTTGGTTGCAAATACTTCATCCTAAATAACAATAAAACTAACTTGGGTAAATTTGACTCTAAGACCGATGAAGGGATATTTTTAGGGTATTCAACATCTAGTAAGGCTTATAGAGTTTTCAACAAGAGAACTTTAGTGGTAGAAGAATCCGTACATGAAACTCTTGATAAGTCTAACCCAATTAGTAGTAGAGAAGTTTCCTTTAATGATGATGTAGATTTTATTCCAAGAACTAAAACTCCTACTCCTATTGTTAACCCAAAGGAGAGTCCACCTCAAGCAAATGAAGATATGGAAACTCACAGTTTAGACCAACCATCTATAAGCCAACAAGAGGATAATCTTCACAAGGGGTAAGAACTCGCTCTTCTATTAGAAATATTTGCAATTATGTAGCTTATTTGTCTCAAGTAGAACCTAAGACATTAATAAAAGCTGAAAAGAATAATGATTGAATTATTGCAATGCAAGAAGAAATAAATCAATTTGAGAGAAACAATGTTTGGAATCTAGTTCCAAGACCTAAGAATCATTCACTAATTGGAACTAAATGGGTATATAGAAATAAGATGGATGAAAATGGTATAATAACTAGAAATAAGGCTAGACTAGTTGCTAAGGGATATAATCAAGAAAAATGAATAGACTTTGATGAGACCTATGCTCCCGTAGCTAGATTAGAAGCTATTCGAATGTTATTAGCCTTTGCATGCTTTAATAAGTTCAAGTTATTTCAAATGGATGTAAAAAATGCATTTTTAAATGGCTTTATAGAAGAACAGGTTTATGTTGAGCAACCTCTTGGATTTGAAAATCTTAGTCTTCTAAATCATGTCTACAAGCTTTCTAAAGCTATATATGGGTTGAAGCAAGTTCCAAGGGCATGGTATGAGAGACCAAACAAATTTTTGATTAACGATAACTTTGTAAGAGGTAGAATAGACACAACTCTCTTCACAAAAACTCACAAGAATGACACTTTGATAGTTCAAATATATGTTGATGATATTATATTTGGTGCTACTAATGAATCTATGTGTCAAGAGTTTACAAAGTGCATGCAAGGTGAATTTGAAATGAGCATGATGGGAGAGCTTACCTACTTCCTTGGACTTCAAATCAAACAACTAAAAGGAGGCATCTTCATCAATCAATCAAAGTACACTAAGGACCTACTAAAGAGGTTCGGGATGGAAAGCTCAAAGTCACTTGGTACACCCATGAGCACCTCGACAAAACTTGATCTTGATGAAGGAGGTAAAAGTGTAGATTCTAAATATTATAGAAGCATGATAAGTGCTGTACTTTATTTAACTGCAAGTAGACCTGATATTATGTTTAGTGTATGCATATGTGCTAGATTTAGTCTAATCCTAAGGAATCACATGTAGTTGCAGTAAAAAGAATCCTTAGATATCTACAAGGAACCTAAACCATAGGATTATGGTACTCTAGAGATTCATCTTTTGAGCTTGTAGGATATTCAGATGCTGATTTTGCTGGATGTAGGTTAGATAGAAAAAGCACAAGTGGAACATGACAATTCTTAGGTGCAATGTTAACTTCTTGGTTTTCCAAGAAACAAAATTCAGTTGCACTATCAACCGCTGAGGCGGAATATATAGTAGCTGGAAGTTGTTGTGCCCAAGTGCTATGGATGAAACAACAGCTAGAAGACTATGGCATGAACCTCAAAGACATCTCGATATTTTGTGATAACACTAGTGCTATCAACCTAACTAGGAACCCTATTCAGCACTCTAAAACTAAACACATAGAAATTAGACATCATTTCTTAAGAGACTATACACAAAAAGGTGATATAAGACTAGAATTCATACCTTCAGAAGATCAAATAGCTTACATTCTTACAAAACCTCTAAGTGAAACTAGCTTTTGTAAGATTAGAATGTTAATGGGATTGTTGGATTATGATAAATTGAATGTCTGATTGCTTCATCATTCATCATCTGCAGATTTGATATCTAGTGAAAGAGTATTAATTCTTTTTTAAATATCTCCCTCACTCAAAGATGTCATAGATAAACAAATTTCGTGCTACAATTCAAGACTGAAAATTTTCTTAAGGGTCCAATCGACTGGTAAGTATGTACCAGTCGACTGGTGAGTCACTGCCTATTCTTCCAGTTGACTGGTAAGTCTTATCCAGTCGACTGGTACCTCAAGACTTTGTTTGGAGCCAATTTTTTGAAATTCAGTTATCATCCAGTCGACTGGTAAAAACTACCCAGTCGACTGGTATCTTACTGCCTAATTACCCAGTCAACTGGTATAAAATATGTTCATATTTTCAAAAGGATCCAGTCGATTGGTATCCTTATCCAGTCGACTGGTATCCCAATTCTATATATAGACTGTTCATTTTTTTTTTCCAGATTTTTACGCCATTTTCGAAAACCTAGCTTTCTCTCTCTACAAAATTTCACCATTTTTATCCAAAAACTATCCAAACAACACCTAAACACATCGATCTAATCATCCAACACATTATTTTCAACTTTCTACGGTTGAAATCTCCAATTTCTACAAAAATAAAACCTTTTTACCAAAAAACTCACTTTTTAAAAAAAATATCCAATCGAATCCGTGTAAAATACACAACCGAGGGACCAAATGCGCCAACAAGGCCAAGGTCCACCAAACTTATGGATCCGAAGTCACGGGGGAAAGGTGTGGCGGGCTCATCAAGCAAAAAACCCAGAACAGAGCTTGATGAAATTCTATTTTCCAACCCTGCGGCCAAAGCAATGTATGACTCAATAATCTGCCATAAGAAGCTCATGACGGGTAGAGTTGTCGATTTTGACTCTATTCATCATGGGAACTTCGATATCTTGCCAGCCTTTGAGAATATACACCTGACCCCACTGGTCAGAGTGCATGAAAAATTCTACCCGAGACTGATTCACCAATTCTATACGAACTTGGTGAAACCCAGTCCACTAGCTCTGAGATTCAGAACCAGTGTCATGGGTATGGAGTTTGAGGTCAACATTAAGCATATTGAGGATCCTTGTTAGAGGGATCCAATGGAGTCTGGATAGATAGCCAGACAATTTCGATGTTGAAGAGGCCTGTCAGATAGTCAGGGGCGACCCTAACTATGTGTATAGACTCACTACATTTCATATATATAGTGATATGCCCTTAGACTCAAAATTGTTCAACCTAATAGGGAGTTCGACCATCCACCCGAGACTAAGGAATCGGAAGTATCTATCGAAGATAGATACCGTATTGATTTGGTGCCTTAAAACAGGGCACCACTTCAATATATACCCCTTGCTGCTCGCCAACATGATAAATGGCAAGGCGAGCGACTCTGGGTGTCTTCCCTAATGGATGCTCATCACGCTCATACTCCGACATTTTTAGGTGCCTCTCCCCGCCTCCGAGGCTCAGGATATCGGGCCGAAGGACATCATCAACATCTCATCGCTGAAGAAGATGGGATGCACGGTCCATGACGGCTTCATCTATTCGAAGACTGGGAAAAACATACGGATTCGGGAGGATGAGAGCAGTAATGATGAAGATGAGGAGGCTACTGCTGACATAGACACGGATACTCGAGCACCTCCCATAAGTGACTCGAGTACTGGTTAGGCTGGGTATGACGATTTACTACAGGCTATCATGAGCCTTCAGCTGACCATGCAGTCCGGGTTCCAGACGTTGAGCTCCTTCATCGAGCACCTCGGGGATGATTTTGAGTTACACCGAGAGTTCTCTAGTTGAGATTTAGGATCTTATTCGTGATGGCTTAGACTCTCCCGCTCTATGAGTCACCATTACTCATTTTTTATGTTCTTAGTATCTTTTAGTACTTAGTTTGTAGCACAGACATATTTTTGTGTAATCATATTTCTATCTCGGCTCTACGAAGCCTTGTTTTGTATAGTACTATGTATCTATTGCTTTTCTATGATCAGACATATTTCATGCACCTATTTTACTTATTTGTGATGTGCTTGCATGTATTATAACTGCTTTTATTCAGATTTATGCTCTGAAACTATTTCTACTTATATGGAAACTTTCGGTTCTTTTCGGGAAGGGTTTCGAACTCCGAATGGAGCCAAATTTTTGCATACAATTTTTTTCAAGCAAAATCTAGATGACTGTGGTAGCTAAGTAGCTTAGTTTTTTTAGTTTTTGGCCCATTTGGTTGCTGTTGTCAAAACAGGGGAGAAATATGAGAAAATCGAGAAAAACAAGTAAACAGAAAACAGTGCATAGATTTAGGGGGAGCACTGCTCCAAAGAATATGATTGTATAATTTATTGTCTGGTTAAGTTGCATATTGATTGGTTGGGTTGCATATATAAACCGTGTTTACTTGTTTACAGGGTGGTTTTACTCGAAAAACAGAGGAAATTCTGTCCGATTTTTCAGAAAAACCCAACACTTAGTTTCTTAAACTGTTTTCTCTTATTAATTTTGTCATCATCAAAAAATGGGAGATTGTTGACCCTCACCTGTATTTTAACGATGATGAAACACAATTATTATTAAACTAACAGTGCAATCTAAGTGTAATAAGCAACAAAAGCATTCAACCAAGGATCAAGGTGCAAGAACTAAAACCGAATCATACTTTCAAGTGAAGATGGAAGAACTAGAATAGGTCTAAGGTATTAAAACAAAGTGTAAGTCTGAAAAGCTTGTCCGATGGCTCGCACACAAAAGGTTTTTTTAAACATAACTTTTTAAATAAACGGTTTTAAGTTAAACAATTTTTCAAACAGAAAAACTGGGTTAGAAGATAACCCAATCGATTGGGCACATATACCAGTCGACTGGTATATAGGACAGTGCATCCCCAATCGACTGGATAAAACATACCAGTCGACTAGTAAATTGGACAGACAATCCCCAGTCGACTGGTAAGATCAATCCAGTCGACTGGTACCTTAGAAGCCTAAAAAATAAGATTTTTTAAGAGGACCCAGTCAACTGGTATCAAGACCCAGTAGACTGGTAGTTCAAAAAATATAACCGTTAGATTTTCTGGAGTGACGATTGTGAGTGGGAGGTGTTGTCTATGACTAATCAATTACTCTCTGGGTGGTTTCAATTTGGTGAAGAGAAGATTCTCATCTCCTTTATATACGCAAAGTGTAATAGCAT
This sequence comes from Bretschneidera sinensis, assembly GCA_023935145.1. NCBI lineage: Eukaryota > Viridiplantae > Streptophyta > Magnoliopsida > Brassicales > Akaniaceae > Bretschneidera > Bretschneidera sinensis. Next base: position 86,455,121 of record CM043704.1, on the reverse strand, counting down.
AGATCGTAGAGAGCTATGGAAAAGTTTAGAGGTGGTTGATGTTAATGAGTCTCATTGGCTTGTGATAGAGGATTTTAATATTATCCGAAAAGATAGTGAAAGAGTGGGTGGTCATCTAAGGCCGCTAACTTCTATGACAAATTTTAATAATTGTATTGATCACTGTGGTTTATTAGACCTTCAGGTTGTGGGACGCCGACTGTCGTAGTGTAATAGTCATGAGGGGCAGAGTCGTAGCTGGGCAAGGCTTGATAGAGCTCTGATGATTACTCACTTTACAAATAGGTTTCCTTCAGCTTTTTTAGAATATCTTCATTGGAAGACAATCTGGGTTAGGATACTCTCTTTTAGGCAAGCAAAAATTGAAAGAGACCTTATTCATTAAAGCCTCATGTGTGAATAAAGTCTCTACTTCAAAGACCTCTAGCAAGGTTAAAAGCACTCCCTCAATGAATACTAGCAAGTCTATAAATACTAATTCTAATGTATATTCAAGAATGAAGCATCTTAGAAATACACATATTTATATTTATGCTCATTCAAGAAATGCTTATACACATTCTAGGAATAATCATTATGTGCATTCTAGGAACAATATATATAATCAAAATGTGCACACTGCACATACATATCCTAGGAAATACCATCATCGTAGAAATAATATGCATACAAGCATGTATCCTATAAATCATCATACATTTTCTAGAAATGGCATACATACTCCTCACAATAGAAACATGTATCATAAGAACTCCTATCCTATGAATTATAGACATGCACAACTAAGAAATCCAACAAATTTCAATAACTATTATCCTAGAATTGTGCATCATCAACATGTCTATAGAACACCATATATTGTTAAGAAAGTATGGGTCCCAAAAGGAATCGTGTTTTCTAGGACTAATCTCAAAGGACCCAAGAAATTCTGGGTACCTAAAAGTGTAATTGTATATCCTTGTGAGATGTAGATATGTCTCCACACCAAGGAGAAAGGTAACTGTTGGTAATGATTTCTCAATCATAGATAATATATTGCTAGAACAAGGACTTGAGCCAAATTTACTAAGTATTAGTCAACTTTGTGACAAAGGCAACAAAGTCACATTTGAGAGCTCTCATTGTCTAGTTATAGATATCAAGAGTAACAAGATCAAATTTTTTGGCCATAGACATGAAAATGTCTATATAGTTGATTTGAAATCCTTGTATTTCGAAAATGAAAAATGTTTTCCTACCATTAGTGAAAATCCATGGCTATGGTATAGAAGGCTTGGTCATGTAAACATGAACTTGCTGAAAATTATTTCAAGAAAAGATTTAGTCATTGGACTTCCAAAAATCAATTTCGAAAAAGACAAAGTATGTGATGTTTGTCAAATAGGAAAACAAACTAGGATTTCTTTTAAATCAAAGAATGTAGTCTCAACTACTAGACCTTTGGAACTTTTGCATATGGACTCATTGGGTCCAATTAGTACCATTAGTCTAGGTGGCTATCAATATGATCTTGTTATTGTTGATGACAATTTAAGATATACCTTTGTTATTTTTATTACTTACAAGGATGAAGCTTTCAAAGGATTTGAAAACTTTTGCAAAAAGGTTCAAAATGAAAAATGAATTTGTATTTTAAGCATAAGAAGTGATCATGGAAAAGAATTTGAAAACCAAAGCTTTTCAAGATTTTGTGATGAAAATGGAATTGATCACAACTTTTCAGCTCCTAGAACTTCTCAACAAAATGGAGTTGTTGAGAGGAAAAATAGAGTTCTAGAAGAATTTTCAAGAACAATGCTTTGTGAAAATAGTTTACCAAAATGCTTTTGGGCTGAAGCTGTGAACACTTCTTGCTATATCTTAAATAGAATTTTAATTAGGCCAATGCTTGATAAAACTTCATATGAACTATGGAAAGGTAGAAAGCTTAATATCTCCCACTTTCGTACATTTGGTTGCAAATGCTTCATCCTAAATAACAATAAAACTAACTTGGGTAAATTTGACTCTAAGACCGATGAAGGGATATTTTTAGGGTATTCAACATCTAGTAAGGCTTATAGAGTTTTCAACAAGAGAACTTTAGTGGTAGAAGAATCCGTACATGAAACTCTTGATAAGTCTAGCCCAATTAGTAGTAGAGAAGTTTTCTTTAATGATGATGCAGATTTTATTCCAAGAACGAAAACTCCTACTCCTATTGTTAACCCAAAGAAGAGTCCACCTCAAGCAAATGAAGATATGGAAACTCACAGTTTAGACCAACCATCTATAAGCCAACAAGAGGATAATCTTCCCAAAGATTGGAGTTATGTAAATTATCACCCGATTGATCAAGTGATTAGTAATCCTTCACAAGGGGTATGAACTCACTCTTCTATTAGAAATATTTGCAATTATGTAGCTTATTTGTCTCAAATAGAACCTAAGACATTAATAAAAGCTGAAAAGGATAATGATTGAATTATTGCAATGCAAGAAGAAATAAATCAATTTGAGAGAAACAATGTTTGGAATCTAGTTCCAAGACCTAAGAATCATTCACTAATTGGACTAAATGGGTATATAGAAATAATATGGATGAAAATGGTATGGTAACTAGAAATAAGGCTAGACTAGTTGCTAAGGGATATAATCAAGAAAAATGAATAGACTTTGATGAGACCTATGCTCCCGTAGCTAGATTAGAAGCTATTCGAATGTTATTAGCCTTTGCATGCTTTAATAAGTTCAAGTTATTTCAAATGGATGTAAAAAATACATTTTTAAATGGCTTTATAGAAGAAGAGGTTTATGTTGAGCAACCTCTTGGATTTGAAAATCTTTGGCTTCTAAATCATGTCTACAAGCTTTCTAAAGCTATATATGGGTTGATGCAAGCTCCAAGGGCATGGTATGAGAGACCAAGCAAATTTTTGATTAACAATAACTTTGTAAGAGGTAGAATAGACACAACTCTCTTCACAAAAACTCACAAGAATGACACTTTGATAGTTCAAATATATGTTGATGTTATTATATTTGGTGCTACTAATGAATCTATGTGTCAAGAGTTTGCAAAGTGCATGCAAGGTGAATTTGAAATGAGCATGATGGGAGAGCTTACCTACTTCCTTGGACTTCAAATCAAACAACTAAAAGGAGGCATCTTCATCAATCAATCAAAGTACACTAAGGACCTACTAAAGAGGTTCGGGATGGAAAGCTCAAAGTCACTTGGTACACCCATGAGCACCTCGACAAAACTTGATCTTGATGAAGGAGGTAAAAGTGTAGATTCTAAATATTATAGAAGCATGATAAGTGCTTTACTTTATTTAACTGCAAGTAGACCTGATATTATGTTTAGTGTATGAATATGTGCTAGATTTAGTCTAATCCTAAGGAATCACATGTAGTTGCAGTAAAAAGAATCCTTAGATATCTACAAGGAACCTAAACCATAGGATTATGGTACTCTAGAGATTCATCTTTTGAGCTTGTAGGATATTCAGATGTTGATTTTGCTGGATATAGGTTAGATAGAAAAAGCACAAGTGGAACATGACAATTCTTAGGTGCAATGTTAACTTCTTGGTTTTCCAAGAAACAAAATTCAGTTGCACTATCAACCGCTGAGGCGGAATATATAGTAGCTGGAAGTTGTTGTGCCCAAGTGCTATGGATGAAACAACAGCTAGAAGACTATGGCATGAACCTCAAAGACATCTCGATATTTTGTGATAATACTAGTGCTATCAACCTAACTAGGAACCCTATTCAGCACTCTAAAACTAAACACATAGAAATTAGACATCATTTCTTAAGAGACTATACACAAAAATGTGATATAAGACTAGAATTCATACCTTCAGAAGATCAAATAGCTTACATTCTTACAAAACCTCTAAGTGAAACTAGCTTTTGTAAGATTAGAATGTTAATGGGATTGTTGGATTATGATAAACTGAATGTCTGATTGCTTCATCATTCATCATCTGTAGATTTGATATATAGTGAAAGAGTATTAATTCTTTTTTAAATATCTCCCTCACTCAAAGATGTCATAGATAAACAAATTTCGTGCTACAATTCAAGACTGAAAATTTTCTTAAGGGTCCAATCGACTGGTAAGTATGTACCAGTCGACTGGTGAGTCACTGCCTATTCTTCCAGTTGACTGGTAAGTCTTATCCAGTCGACTGGTACACTGACCCAGTCGACTGGTATAAAATATGTTCATATTTTCAAAAGGATCCAGTCGATTGGTATCCTTACCCAGTCGATTGGTATTCCGATTCTATATATAGATTGTTCATTTTTTTTTCCAGATTTTTACGCCATTTTCGAAAACCTAGCTTTCTCTCTCTACAAAATTTCACCATTTTTATCCAAAAACTATCCAAACAACACCTAAACACATCGATCTAATCATCCAACACATTATTTTCAACTTTCTACGGTTGAAATCTCCAATTTCTACAAAAAAAAAAAACCTTTTTACCAAAAAACTCACTTTTAAAAAAAAATATCCAATTGAATCTGTGTAAAATACACAACCGAGGGACCAAATGTGCCAACAAGGCCAAGGTCCACCAAACTTATGGATCCGAAGTCACGGGGGAAAGGTGTGGCGGGCTCATCAAGCAAAAACCTAGAACAGAGCTTGATGAAACTCTGTTTTCCAACCCTGCGGCCAAAGCAAGGTATGACTTAATAATCTGCCACAAGAAGCTCATGACGAGTAGAGTTGTTGATTTTGACTCTATTCATCATGGGAACTTCGATATCTTACCAGCCTTTGAGGCAATACACCTGACCCCACTGGTCAGAGTGCATGAAAAATTCTACCCGAGACTGATTCACTAGTTCTATACAAACTTGGTGAAACCCAGTCCACAAGCTCTGAGATTTAGAACCAGTGTCATGGGTGTGGAGTTTGAGGTCAACACTGAGCATATTGAGGATCCTTGTAGGAGGGATCCAATGGAGTCTGGATAGATAGCCAGACAATTTCGATATCGAAGAGGCCTGTCAGATAGTCAGGGGCGACCCTAACTATGTGTATAGACTCACTACATTTCATATATATAGTGATATGCCGTTAGACTCAAAATTATTCAACCTAATAGGGAGTTCGACCATCCACCCGAGACTAAAGAATCGGAAGTATCTATCAAAGATAGATACTGTATTGATTTGGTGCCTTAAAACAGGGCACCACTTCAATATATACCCCTTGCTGCTCGCCAACATGATAAATGGCAAGGCGAGCGACTCTGGGTGTCTTCCCTATGGGATGCTCATCACGCTCATACTCCAACATTTTTAGGTGCCTCTCCCCACCTCCGAGGCTCAGAATATCGGGCCGAAGGACATCATCAACGTCTCATCGCTGAAGAAGATGGGATGCACGGTCCGTGACGGCTTCATCTATTCGAAGAATGGGAAAAACATACGGATTCGGGAGGATGAGAGCAGTGATGATGAGGATGAGGAGGCTACTGCTGACATAGACACGGATACTCGAGCACCTCCCATAAGTGACTCAAGTACTGGTTAGGCTGGGTATGACGATTTACTACAGGCTATCATGAGCCTTCAGCTGACCATGCAGTCCGGGTTCTAGACGCTGAGCTCCTCTATCGAGCACCTCCGGGATGATTTTGAGTTACACCGAGAGTTCTCTAGTTGAGATTTGGGATCTTATTCGTGATGGCTCAGACTCTCCCGCTCTATGAGTCACCATTACTCATTTTTTATGTTCTTAGTATCTTTTAGTACTTAGTTTGTAGCACAGACATATTTTTGTGTAATCATACTTCTATCTCGGCTCTACGAAGCCTTGTTTTGTATAGTACTATGTATCTATTGCTTTTCTATGATCAGACATATTTCATGCACCTATTTTACTTATTTGTGATGTGCTTGCATGTATTATAACTGCTTTTATTCAGATTTATGCTCTGAAACTATTTCTACTTATATGGAAACTTTCAGTTCTTTTCGGGAAGGGTTTCGAACTCCGAATGGAGCCAAATTTTTGCATACAATTTTTTTCAAGAAAAATCTAGATGACTGTGGTAGCTAAGTAGCTTACTTTTTTAGTTTTTGGCCCCTTTGGTTGCTGTTGTCAAAACAGGAAAGAAATATGAGAAAATCGAGAAAAACAAGTAAACAGAAAATAGTGCATAGATTTAGGGGGAGCACTGCTCCAAAGAATATGATTGTATAATTTATTGTTTGGTTAAGTTTCATATTGATTGGTTGGGTTGCATATATAAACCGTGTTTACTTGTTTACAGGGTGGTTTTACTCGAAAAACAGAGGAAATTCAGTCCGATTTTTCAGAAAAACCCAACACTTAGTTTCTTAAACTGTTTTCTCTTACTAATTTGTCATCATCAAAAAATGGGAGATTGTTGACCCTCACCTGTATTTTAACGATGATGAAGCACAACTATTATTAAACTAACAGTGCAATCTAAGTGTAATAAGCAACAAAAGCATTCAACCAAGGATCAAGGTGCAAGAACTAAAACCGAATCATACTTTCAAGTGAAGATGGAAGAACTAGAATAGGTCTAAGGTATTAAAACAAAGTGTAAGTCTGAAAAGCTTGTCTGATGGCTCGCACATAAAAGGTTTTTTTAAACAGAATTTTTAAATAAACGGTTTTAAGTTAAACAATTTTTCAAACAGAAAAACTGGGTTAGAAGATAACCCAATTGATTGGGTACATATACCAGTCGACTGGTATATGGGACAGTGTATCCCCAATTGACTGGATAAAACATACCAGTCGACTGGTAAATTGGACAGACAGTCCCCAGTCGACTGGTAAGATCAATCCAGTCGACTGTTACCCTAGAAGCCTAAAAAATTAGATTTTTTAAGAGGACCCAGTCAACTGGTATCAAGACCCCGTAGACTGGTAGTTCAAAAAATATAACCGTTAGATTTTCTAGAGTGACGATTGTGAGTAGGAGGTGTTGTCTATGACTAATCAATTACTCTCTGGGTGGTTTCAATTTGGTGAAGAGAAGATTCTCATCTCCTTTATATACGCGAAGTGTAATAGCATGGATCGTAGAGAGCTATGGCAAAGTTTAGAGGTGGTTGATGCTAATGAGTCTCATTGGCTTGTGGTAGAGGATTTTAATATTATCCGAAAAGATAGTGAAAGAGTGGGTGGTCATCTAAGGCCGCTAGCTTCTATGACAAATTTTAATAATTGTATTGATCACTGTGATTTATTGGACCTTCAGGTTGTGGGACGCCGACTGTCGTAGTGTAATAGTCATGAGGGGCAGAGTCGTAGCTGGGCAAGGCTTGATAGAGCTATGATGAATACTCACTTTACAAATAGGTTTCCTTCAGCTTTCTTAGAATATCTTCATCGGAAGACTTCGGATCATTGTTCTATGATCATTTACTCCCATAAACCAGTGGTAAGCTACGGTCCTCATCCTTTTCAATTTCAAAATATGTGGGTAAGTCATGCAGATTTCATGCGATGTGTGGAAGAAGTATGAAAGGCTCCTACCACTTCGGTGGGTCTTGTTAAGTTGGCGAAAAAATTAAAAAAAACAAAGCTTGCATTATGAGCTTGGAATGATCAAGTTTTTTGGCATGTGGGGTAGACTATTAAAGAATTGGAAGAGTGATTGGAGGTCTTAGAGAGTCGGTTACAAGGTGGATATGATAATGAGGTAGAATGTGATTTTTTGGTGACTAAACTTGAACTGGATACATAGGAACAACGTGAAGAATCCAGACTCTCTCAACTAGCAAAAAAGAAGTGGCTTGTAAAAGGAGACCAGAATGGAAAATACTTCCATGTAGTTGGTAACTAACGGAGAAAAAATAAAGTCATACAGAACATGCGGCTAGAGAATGGTGTCATTTTGAACTCGCCGGAACAGATCTATCAAGAAGCGTTAAATTATTTTCAAAACTTTCTTTCAAATGATTCTATTGTTGAACAGGTGGATCTCACACCTCTTATACAGTGCTCTTTATTAGATGAAAATAATTTGGCTCTTATTATTGCCCCGTCTAAGACTGAGATTTTGGCTGCGTTGAAATCAATTCCAAAATAGAGCTCTCATGGACCGGATGGGTTTTGATCAATTCCAAAATAGTTTCTATTTAAGTTGCTGGGATTTGATCAAAGAGGATGTTGTTTAAGCAACAAACAAGTTCTTTTCAGGTTCTCTTTTACCTAGATTTTACACGGCATCTTATTTGGTATTGATTCCGAAGGTAGAGGACCCCAAGAGTTTTTACAAGTTTCGTCCTATTAGCCTTTGTTCAGTTGCATATAAGATTTTTTCTAAGGTTTTCGTGCAAAGGTTGACACCTTATTTATCTCAGTTGATTTCTCATGAACAATGAGCGTTTATTCTAGGCTGCAGCATCTTTGAAAACATCACTTTGGCTCAGGAATTGGTTCACTCTCTGAATAAGAAAACAACGAGTGGAAACATTATGGTGAAGATTGATATGGCGAAAGCCTATGATCGCGTAAATTGGAAATTTTTGTTGAATGTGTTAACATCTTTTGGTTTCTCTAATCACGTTTGTAATCTTGTAAGGGAGTGTGTTCAGTCCCCTTGGTTCTCCATTATGATGAATGGGACTTTCAAGGGTTTTTTTCACCCGGCTCAGGGTCTTAGACAAGGTGATCCGCTATCTCCATATTTATTCATTATTATGGAGGTATATGAAAAGTGGTCTGGGTAAATAATCAATAAGAAAAAATCGACTCTTTTCTTCTCAAAGACCATTAATTCTGCGCAGCATCGTAATCTCATGAGATCAACCGGTATTGTGAAAGGAAAGTTCCCAGTAACATACTTGGGGGTCCCTCTAGTTGAAGGATGTCTTACATCAAGAGACTTGGAACCTCTTATTGAGAAGATTCGGAGGAAAATAACAAGCTGAAAAGTGCATCTTCTATCTCAAGGTGGGAGGCTTACGCTCATGAAACATGTTTTGTCAAGTATGGCTACTCACCTTTTGGCGGTTTTAAATGTGCCTATGATGGTTTTCAAAAAACTTAACTCCATGATTTCTTCATTTTTTTGGGGAAATCTGAATGGAAAACTGAGAATGAAATGGTGTGCTTGGGATCGAATATGCAAACCTTACAAGAAAGAGGGACTTGGCATGAGAAACTTCCATGAAGTGCAAAGGTCTCTCCATATGAAATTTTCATGGAGATTGTTAACAGTTGATAATCTATGGACCAAGTTTTTTCGAGTGAAATATGTAAAACACAGGCACATTTTCTTTGCGGAGGCTAGAAGAAATTCTTCTCGTTTCTGGAAGTCCATTATGAAGAATTTTCCTGAGGTCGCAAAGAACGTTATAGTGAAAGTGATAGAGGGCAACTCTTCATTTTGGGTTGATCGGTGGTTGGCTAGTAGGCCGTTGTGTGTAAGTAGGGACCCTGGGCAGTCTGAGATTAAAATAAAAGAGGTATGGGCAAATGGAAATTGGGATGAGAAACGTCTTATGGAACTAGTAGGATAGGAAAAAAAATAGGAGATTATGCACGACATTGTGGCTGGTAAGGTGGGCAATGATATTATCGTTTGGAAATTTGCAGCTAAGGGTGAGTTTTCGTCAGTCTCAACATGGGAGCTAATTCGTGTCAGAGGAACAGAATAGTTGGGCATGGACTGGATTTGGCATCACCTTCTTCCAAATTTTTTTTTGTGTGCATGTGGAAAGCTCGTTTCAATGGGCTAGCGTTGGACTCTCGTGTGCAATCTCTTGCAATTCTGTTGGCCTCTCGGTGTAACTGCTGCACTCAAGGTCATTTAGAAGATTTAAATCATGTTCTTTGTACTGAGAGTATTACTGCGGACGTATGGAAAACTGCAGCTATTACGCTGGGCATTACTCATACTCCTGGTATGTCATGGTGGGCGACAGTGATGCAGTGGTTCAGTACATCTAAGAAGTCGAGTCACAGGGGGATTTTTCTCAGTATTATCCCGTCTATTATTACTTGGGGATTCTTCTCAGTATTATCCCGTCTATTATTACTTTGCCTCTCTGGATGCGTAGATGCAAGACTATAATGGAAAACTCCTGTGAATTAGCGTCGGGTGTTTGGTTGGCAGTTAAAGTTTGGATTCAAAAGATTTTATCTATTATGGTGAAACAATGGCCTATTTCTGCTAGAGATGAGGCTATCCTTCGGGCTCTTGAAGTTCCATATGTTGATCGTGCAAGGCCTATTCCGAAACTGGTATATCAGAGGAAACCGGCTGAAGGGTGGATTAAATTGAATGTTGATGGGTGTTGTCGGGGTAACCCGGGTAACTGAGGAGGAAGAGGGGTCATTCGCGATGAGAGAGGTAATTTCAAAGGTGTTTTCTCTATTTATTTTGGTCATGGTACAAATAATGAGGCTGAGTTAAGGGCGCTAATAGCTGGTATAACGTTGTGTAAAAAGTTGGGCTTTAATCAGATAATTATTGAGAGCGACTCCATTTTGATTGTTTCTTGGTTGCGTAGTCGTATGTGCACGACGTGGTATTTATGGGATTATTGGGATGATCTGTTGATTCTGTTAAAAGAAGTGATTTTCAACATTAATCATCAGTTTCGCGAAGAAAATTATGCAGCGGATTTCCTCGCTCGAAGAGGCGAGGAAGGTTATAATAGCACTTGTTCTGATTTTATTTCTTTGCTAAGTAAGTTGAATGCATGTTTAGGTTGGATAAGGTGGGTTTGCCACATGTTAGATTGTAACGCTTGTGTATTTGGTTTTTGGGTTCTTTGTTTTTTGTTTTTTGTCTGGGTTTTTGTTTGGTTGGGTTGTTGCTTTGATTTTCGGGTGTATAAGTTATTCCTCCGCCATAAGTGAGGCCATTATTTAATAAAGTGCCGGAGGTACCGTCCTCCTTTATTAAAAAAAAAAATTAAAGTCTAACTGCCATATTAATACATGGCTATATAAACCCACTCTATTGAGCATTCAAGAGGAGTTGAGACATTCAAAAGGAGAAGAACACACACAATCAAGTCATTTACTATTTGAAACACAAAAAAGCTTTGAAATATTCATGCTGAGCCATTCTTCAAGCTTTACTTTGAAAGAGAGACATTATTCAGTTGTATAAGCTTTCATTTGTTGTCTCTCTACCATTTACTTTACAACATTTATTGTAAAGGGATTACTTCTTAGAGGAAGGGGATTACTTTCGAGAGGAAGGGGATTGTACGGTTTGAGCAACACCTGTAAGTTGTTTGTGTTCGGTTTGTGCAACACCCGTGAAGTTGTACGACTAAGTTTCTTAGTAGATTACTTCAAGGAGTTTCCTTGAAGAGAATGGATGTAGGGTCGGAATGAATCCGATATAGCTGAACCACTATAAACTGAGTTTGCATTCTTTGTTCCTTAAATTCTTTATTTACAGCATATTACTTGTTTAATTGCTTGTTGGTTTTATGTTTTTATAAACTTGTGTTTATTCCGCGAAAGTTTTTAAAAACCCAATTCACTCCCCCTCTGGGGTTGAAACCTCAGTCTACATAAATAAATATAAAAATATAAAAACCATAAAGTTCCCTCAGCAGAATCTAAAGGAAAATCCCTTTTAACACATCAATAAATTTTATTATCATAACATTACAATATTAAACCAACAACTCAAAATTTAGTACGATCCAGAAAAATTTAAACATATTTATAGAGATGAGAAAAACTACAAGAAAATGAGAGAAAACCCATACTCTTCGACAGATCGCGATCGCAAAACACAGAAGACGTGAAATGTTCTCTGCATGCTCTAAAACAAAAAAAACAAAGAAATTTGATCAAACGCATGCCTTATATATTAAGGCTAAAAGAGAAAAACAACATCATTTCAAATCTAAAAATAAAGTGAAAACGAGACAGTTTTACGTTAAAAAATGATACAATTTTTATATGAAAGCTCAAATAAAACTTCCACCAAGCATAATAAAATGCACAATAAAGACAAAGTATGTATACAATATAGTTAATTACGGGACTAAAAACAATAATTTCTCTATGAGGCAGCAATTAGAGAAATTATTATGTATAAAGTGAAACAGAAAAAGCATGAAATTAACCATCAAGATCCAAAAAAATCGAAATCTAAATAGTCATGCACATGTTGTACAACAAAGTCGAACAAACATGCACAGGGGATTATTAAAAAAATTTAAATACCAAACAAAAATGTAGATATAAAAATTGTAAGAATAAAAATAAAATAAATAACTAATAATGTATATTATAAATCATGTAATCAAACAAAATCACGTGATTAAACATATTAAATAAATCATGTGATCAAACATATAAAATAAAATCATGTGATCAAATATATCAAACAAAATCATATGATTAAACATACCAAAATCATGTGATCAAACATATCAAACATGTGACCAAACATACTAAGTATAGCAACCATAAAACAATCCCTATAAATACCTTTTCAATTTTTTTTCATTTCAAGGGAGAGATCATGAAAACTCTTTAAGCATTTCATAAATTTGAGAGAAAAAATTAGAGAAAAGAATTGTTCATAAATTCAAATTCTTGTAATTTTTCATTTATAGTAATGTATATTTTACTGCTCCCATAAATAGATTTTATAGATCGAACCACGTAAACACTTGTCTCATTTCTATTATGCTTTCCTTTACTTGTTCAAGGACCAATTAAATTTGGGGACTAATAATGTTATTTAGCCGCCAAAACTACATTCACGTTAGTTAAAGAAAACAATTCAAGCTCTAACTTTGTCTGTTAGTCACAAGATGTCGGTTTAAGGTACACGATTTCAAGCCTAAACAAAAGTGACGGAGTAGTTGCTCGCTGTTGCACTGGATTGTTCCTCTTCCTTCCGTGTGCGATCCCCTTTACTTTTCAATCCCTTCATGTGACCGAGAAACGTCTTTCCCAGTAGGAAGTTTATTGGGAATTTTTCTTTTGTAGATATGAGTAAATTCATGGCCATGGACGATGGTTTTATTTTGAATCGCAAAATTGGAATCTTTATATTGTGCCAAAGGTACACATCTTTTGTAGATATAACTGTTTGGTTTTCCCTTTTCAATAGTGTTGAAATGGTTTTTTTTTTTTTCTTTTCAAATTGATGACGATCACAATTCCTCTTCAACTCTTAACTTAAAAATTAGTTGCGTTAAAAATACAATTTAGTTTTTAATTTGTTTTGGATGCATTTTTTATGATGATTTTAATATTTTGATTTGTATGTAAGTATTTTTCTTCAATTCTTCAATTCTATCTTGAACACAAATACAACGATAAATATGATTTAAAAGCTTCAACTTAATAATTTTGAACTCAAATAATGTATATAAATTGCTCTAATAAGCAGAAAAACTAGATATCTTTCACAACAACTGACATGAAAGGCCTCTTAGCATAATCACCTTGTAAACAGCCATCTTCATCGTCTCCATAACTTCTACCCCATTCAACTGCATATCATCACTTTGCTTATCAACCAAATCCAAAAGCTGTCCCTCTTCCGCCTTCCTCTTAAGAAGACTTACAAATGCATATCCTCCTCAGGCTGGCATCGATTCATGTTTTTTCGGCCACACAAGATTTCCATGACCACCGCACCAAAGCTATAATCATCTACCTTCCCAAAATCCGAAACTTTCACTTTGAAATTTTCATTTAAGAGGATGTTTTGAGGTTTAATATCTAAGTGGAAGATTTTTACCTACAATCCTCATGGAGATAGTCTGGTGTTGGCTATATGTCAAGGACAATCTTCTTTCTGGATTGCCAACTAAGATAAAGTTCTCGATTTCTATGAAAAATCCAATGATCCATTACGCATATACTCATAAACTAACCTATTGAAGTTTTCAGCACAAAACCCAATTAATCTGACCAAATTAACATGGTGAATGCTTCCTATTGTCACAATTTCAGCTAGAAATGATTTCTTTACCTGAACAAATCCATATTTAAGACACTTCACTGCAACTTTAGCGCCATTGGGTTGTGTCTCCTCAAATACAGAACCGAATCCTCCTTTTCCGAGCTTGAAGCTGAAATTCTTTGTTATGGCCTTTAACTCTTTATAAGAGAATCTATCGGGTATCTCTAACACTATTTCCAGACATTCCTAGATATTTTCTGAGTACATTTTATTTCTCAATATAAAGATAATGGTGATTATCAGAAACAAACTAAAAGATGATCCATGAGCTGATCCCAGTATTACTGCCCGTTGCCCTGATGCGGATGACCACGATTTCTTTTCAGGAGAAATTAAGGACCTTGTGCATTTGAAAAGTTTTGCACTTCTATAAGCAGAAAGGAAACGATGGGATAGCCAGTCTTGTACTTGCATGACATGACCTCAGATTGTAAAGAGACGAAAATAATTAAATAGGGAACAAGAAGACAGAAACTACTTCTACTCACAAACATTGCTTAATCAAACAAGAGTTAAAGAATGCCATTGGGAGAGAAAATGTCTACACCAATAAATTAGTACAAAGTCAAGGCATTTGTCAATAGCTGTGGATTTATTCAACCGAGTGATTTCCCTTTCAAAAGAAGAAAATTATTTCCCATGCATGTGATGCTTAATTTGTATTTTTTTTGAGAAAAAATAAATTTATCTTCGAGATTTTATGATTGGATCAATTTACCCATGAGTATAATTTTTAGTAATTGAATCTTCCGTTCAATTGAATCGTCAAGAGACATGTGAAAGACTTTTGTTTTTTCTCTTTTTCTTTTTTTGACAATTCTTAAGATGGCTTGAATTTTGGTTGGATTTTTTATCTCCACATAAAACATTTCTGGGAGAAGAAAAAAACAGGCCACAAGTACTATTAACTTGGAAGTATTCAAATGCCCTAGCTTCATAGTTATCTAAATTAACTTTTGGGAGAACTTTGAAATTTAAACTTTTGGGAGTAATTTCAGAACATCCAAGATCTGGGGATCCATCATTTATTTGCCTGAAATAGTCTGCTTTCCCACTAGTAGATGCAGGACAATTGCACTGCCCATATGTGCAAATGCCATACTTCCCACAAACCAAACGATAACCACATTAACAAGTATAATCTGAAAAGATATTTGCCAATTCTCTCCATCCTAATGCACTACTCCATTCAAGCTCTCAAATGCCCATATGGCCCCAGTCTCACGTACTGTGACGATGATGCATAAGGAATAAAATCTGATAATCAGGCTTGCTTGGTTGACAGGAAAATATGAATATAGATAAGCTTCCATTCAAACATCTAACATAATCTGTTTCCTCACATGTTTTTGTTCCTACTACATTAATATTAACATAGTTTTGAGACTCTATGAATGCACTCAATCCTTTGCCACTGTTGACAAAAAGAGAATACAAACCTCCTTCGCAATTTGTCGCTGAAACGCTGTTCTTCCCTTCCACCAACTTCTTCCCCGGAAGCAATGAGTCTGTTGGGTGATCAAAAGATTGCCAAACTGTTGCACCAGTTGTGTCGAAAAGCACAAGACTGCCTGTCTCTGTCAAGTTTAAGCCTGCAACTGATTTACCACTAGTATTTGTTGACCAAGTTATAGTTCTATCAGCATCTTTTAATACCAAATCTCCATCCGAAGTTAGATCCAAGGTTGCATTCTTTCATTTTTTCGGCTAGCGTACCAGACTACTAAATGAGGAGGCACTTAAAAATGCCCAAGAACTGAAGTCATGTAAAGGACGAAGAGGTAAGCATCACAATTTCCATTACAGAAGAAGCCACAAGCGAATCCTGGACCGAATTCTAAGCCACTGGTGTCATTCCTGTAAGGAATGGGTACTGTTATTGATCAATGTTCAAAATAGTGAGATTGGTTGTTGGTCCATGAAGCAGAGAGATTTGCAATTGGGTAATAAACAAGGGAAAAGCAAACGAAGCAGGAGCAGTTTCTCATTTTTCGTGTAATCTGCAGAGTCTTAGGGATTAAATTGAAGGACTTCTTATCTGCATAACTGGCTTTTAGAGTTTCTAACACACAAAAACAGATTTTAGGCTCTAAAAAAACCGTAATCTGGCCTCATATTTTTTGAAATTTTATAGCGAACCATAAAGATACTAGGAGATATTTGATCAAGCACACTTACATAAAGAAAATCTTGAGAATGTATGAATGAAGCATGCTTACTATCCAGTGTAGTAAATTATACGGTCCCTTCCTACAAGGGACCCTAGTTGGACCCCATGACGTCACTTTAAAGTTAGTTGCTTCACTGCTTGCTGCAGCACTGCAGTGTTCCAACCCTCTGTTATAAAACATTGCTTACATGTGATATTATTCTCTCTAATTTTGTTAGTTTTAAAGAAGGTGAAAGAACAAGAATTTTTTCTAGGGACAAGGAGAGAATGGAGGAAGATACACAAAAAATGTAATCTGTAATTCTATTTTCATAATGCATCAGCTTACAATATATATAAGAACTGAAAAATAAAGCTGCAGAAAAAAATAAACAAAAACAACTAATACATGGTATAACACACATGGGGTAGTAATGACTGATAACATGTGCTAGTAAATGACAAAGAACATGGGGCAGTAAATGCAGCTGACAAAGGGTAGTAATGACAGCAGCTAACAAGGGCAGTAAGGACAGAGTGGTGCAGCAGCACCTGATGCAAATCACCAACACTCCTCCTTGCATTAGGAGCTGCAAACTCCAAATCTCTCCCTAAGAGGCTCAAATCTGTTTGCTGGTAGAGGTTTTGTGAAAATGTCTGCAAGCTGATCTTCAGATCTGCAATAAACCAAGCTCACATCTCATTCTTTCTGCACTTCTCTTAGAAAGAATAGCTTAATCTTAAAATGTTTAGTTTTTCCATGAAAAACGGGATTATGAGATATTGCAATTGCAGCTTGATTGTCCACAAATACCTTTGTATCATTCAGTTGTTTCAAATGTAGATCACATAACAGCTTCCTCAACCACAATACTTGATTCACTGCTACTGTAGCAGCAACAAATTCAGCCTCTGTAGTAGACTGTGCTACACATTCTTGTTTCTTGGAACACCAAGAGAACACACTTGATCCTAGACTAAAGCAGTAACCAGATGTAATCTTCATATCATCCATGGATCCACCCCAATCACTGTCAGAAAATCCCATCAACTTGAAGTTTTGACACTTCTTGAATTTTACACCAAAGTTAACAGTCCCTTTGATGTACCTAATGACCCTTTTTGCTGCTTTAAGATGCATTTCACTAGCACAATGCATAAAACGAGAGAGAATGCTTACAGCAAAAAGGATATCTGGCCTGGTTGCAGTTAGGTACATTAAACATCCAACCAAGCTTCTGAAATAGCCTTCTTCAACTTTGTCTGTGCCATATTCCTTACTTAGGCTTTCCTTCTGACTCATTGGTGTAGCCGTTGCTTTGTATTCGTCCATACAAAACTTTTTAAGTATTTCCTTAGCATACATTCTTTGACAAACGAAAAATTCTCCTTCATCTTGTTTGATCTTCATACCAAGGAAATATGTCATCAGACCAAGGTCTGTCATATCAAAAACCAGCATCATCTCTTGCTTGAATTCATCAACAAGCTTGGCATTGTTACCTGTCACCAACAAGTCATCAACATATAATGACACAATAAGAAAGTCAGTCCCCTTTTTTTTTAATATAGAAAATGACTTCTGATAGGCTTTTTGTAAAACTCAAGCTCAATAGATGATCATCTATCCTACTATACCAGGCTCTAGGCGCTTGTTTTAAGCCATAGAGAGCCTTTTTTAGTAGGTACACTTTGTCTTCATGGCCTTCTTCAATGAATCCTTCTGGTTGCTCAACAAAGATCTCCTCTTGCAATAGACCATTTAAGAAGGCTGATTTTACATCTAATTGGAACATTTTCCACCCATTTTGGGCTGCCATAGCTAGCACCAGCCGAATAGTGTCTAATCTAGCAACAGGGGCAAATGTATCTGAGTAATCAACTCTAAAAACTTGAGCATACCCCTTGACAACAAGCCTGGCTTTGTGTTTGTTGATGGATCCATCAGCATTGAACTTGGTTCTAAACACCCATTTGACCCCAATGATTTTTCTGTCTTGAGGTCTATCAACAAGCTGTCATGTCTCGTTTTTCTTGATCATGTACAACTCCTCCTCCATTGCCTTCTTCCATTTCTGGTTTTCAATGCCTTCTTCATAACCTGTAGGTTTACAAATGGCCACATTGCATCTTTGATAGATATCATAGAGCGGTCTTGTTCCACGGATTGGTGGATCATCTTCCAAATCTTCTTCTGTCGTTTGGAAGGGGAAACTTGATTTGTGTATGCTTGTGGATGTCTCTTGTGTCTGTTCCCAATTCCACTTTTCATCTTCATTGAAGAACACATCTCTACTAACAATTAACTTCCCTGTTTGAGGTTGATACACCTTGTAGGCTTTAGAGGAAGAACTATAACCCACAAAGATGCTCGGTTCTGACTTCTTGTCAAGTTTATCACGTTTGACTTGTGGAACGTGAGAGAAACACATACAACCGAACACTCTAAGAAAATTGAGAGTAGGTTTATAGCCATTCCAAGCCTCAAATGGAGTTTTATCCTCCAACACCTTGGTAGGCAATCTGTTCTGCAAGAAAACAATAGTACTTGCTGCCTCAGCCCAAAGCTTCTTTGGCAACTCCTTATCATGAAGCATACATCTGGTCATCTCCATTATGTATCTGTTTCTCCTTTCACTAACTCCGTTTTGTTGCGGAGTATATGGAGCAGTAAGCTGGTGTTTTATGCCTGCTTCCTCGCAAAACAGATTGAATTCTTCTGTGGCGTATTCTTTTCCATTATCTGACCTTAGAACTTGAATTTTGCAGACATTTTGGTTTTCCACCACCTTCTTGAACTTCCAAAACACTCCAGCCACTTCTGACTTGAATTTTAAGAAAAAAATCCAGCACATTCTTGTAAAGTCATCAATGAAGGCAATGTAATACCGACTACCTGCTAATGACAAAGTTCTTTGAGGACCGGATACATCTGTGTGAATTAGCTGCAACTTATGAGTGGCTCTCCAGGTTGACTTTGGGAATGGTCTCCGTTTTTGTTTACCGTATTTACAAGCATGACAAATCGGTAAGTGATCTCCAAATTTTGGTAAGCCAACTGTGAGCTCATTTTTCTTCATGAGCTGCATCCTTTGCAAGTGACAATGACCAAGTCTCTTGTGCCACAACTCGGTGTTGCTGGTTTCGGTTGAAAATGCAGCAAGTTCTTCTTTGATGGGATCAAAAGAAAAACTTTTGCCCTTCATTCTCACTTTAAGAATTTCCTGACCCGTGACATCAAGAATGTGACAGTAACTATCTTCAAATATCACTTTAAAGCCTTTTTTAATCAATTGACCTACACTCAACAAGTTTTGGTCAATTTCTGGTACGTAGAGAACATATGAAATTCTCTTTGTGCCTGTAGTGCTGGTTATAGAGATTATTCCTTTCCCTTTGATAGAGATGTAATCACTATTGCCAATTCTGACTTTAGTAATGTCAGTTGGCCTCAAATCTCTGAAGAGTTCTTTGTCATTGGTCATGTGGTTGGTACAGCCACTGTCAATTAACCAACTATCAGTCGAATTACTGCTTGCAAAGCAAGATGCCACAAAAAGCTTATCTTCATCCTCTTGATCTGTAACTTGGGCTTCAACTTCCTGCTGCTGAGCTTTTCCTTTGCAAATTACTGCTTCATGTCCAAGTTGATTGCACTTGGAACACTTAGCATCAGGTCTTCTCCAGCATCTAAACGGAGGATGGCCCTTCTTTCCGCAGTGTTGGCAAGGTGGAACATTAGCATCAGATCTTCTCCAGCATCTAAACGGAGGATGACCCTTCTTTCCGCAGTGTTGGCAAGGTGGATAGGATTTCCTCTGATTTACATTATTTCCTTTTGCAATGGCTGATGTTGTACTTACTCCATTTCCTTCAAAATCTTTCTTCTTTTTCTCTTTGTTTCTGGCCGTGTTTTGATGCTTGGCTGCCAAAGCTCCTTCGATTGTTGCATGCTCCCTCATCAATCTTCTTTGCTCTTGTGCTTGCATTGCGTTAAGCAATTCTGCCAAGGAAATTTTTGACAGATCCTTGGTATTCTCTAAGGTAGTGATGGTTGCTTCATATCTTTCAGGTACTGTAACAAGAATTTTTTCTACAATTCTTGAGTCAGTAAACATAGATCCAAGAAGCCTCACTTTGTTTGCAATGCTAAGAAGCCTGTCTGAGTAATCTTTAATCGTCTCGGAGCTCTTCATTCTTTGAAGTTCGAATTCCCTTATCAAGTTCAAGACTTGCATCCCTTTAATTCTTTCATTTCCTACATATTCTTCCTTGAGATAGTCCCAAATAGCCTTAGCTGTTTTGAGAGACATAATTCTGGTAAAAATCGTTGGTGAAACCGCTGCAAATAGACATGCCTTCGCCTTCGATTTTCTTGTCCTTTTCTCCTTTTATATCTTGATCTGTGCCACAGTAGGATTTGCTGGGAGAGGTTGAACTTCATGATCTTCTTCTACAGCCTCCCACAGATCCAATGCGTCCAGGTAGGTCTCCATACGCACTGCCCACATTTGATAGTTGTTTCCATCAAAAACAGGTGGAGCCATTGATGAAAAACTGGATTCTTCTTCCATTTGAACACTCACAGATCCCTCAAAAATAAAGCTCTTATACCAATTGTTAGTTTTAAAGAATAAAAGAACAAGAATTTTTTCTAGGGACAAGGAGAGAATGGAGGAAGATACACAAAAAATGTAATCTGGAATTCTATTTTCATAATGCATCAGCTTACAATATATATAAGAACTGAAAAGTAAAGCTACAGAAAAAAAATAAACAAAAACAACTAATACATGGTATAGCACACATGGGCTAGTAATGACTGATAACATAGTCTAGTAAATGACAAAGATCATGGGGTAGTAAATGCAACTGACGAGGGGTAGTAATGACAGCAGCTAACAAGGGCAGTAATGACAGAGTGGTGCAGCAGCACCTGATGCAAATCACCAACAAATTTTCAATCTGTTCATATGACCCTTTATATTGCTTTTATTGTCTATTTGATTAGGAGAAATATCCTTCCCTGCAGGAAGTTCATTGGGATTTTTTCTTATGTAGATATGAGTAAATTCATGGCCATTGACGATGGTTTTTTTTTTTAATCACAAAATTGGAATTTTTATATATTGCGACAAAGTTCCGTTTGTTTATAATTTGTTTTAGATGCATTTTGATGATGATTTTATTATTTTGATTCATATGTGTTTTGGAACTTTTTGATTGGTATATGAAATGCTCGATGAAATGTGCAAATGAGTGTATCTGTTGGATTTCCCTTTTTTAGTACTTCATGTTCAAAAGATTGCTTTTCAGTTCTCAATTAAGATTTTATTGGGAAGGAAGCTTAAGTAGCAGGACAATGGTAAATGTATTTTGTGTATTATGATAGAAACCATGAAAAGCATTATGATACCTCACAATACTCCCCTGCACCCTCCATCTTTTCACCATATGTGAAACAAATAACCCTGCAGCAGCTATACTTTAGTAATTTTTTTTCCTTTTGTTGTTTCCTAAAGAAATTTCACAGCTTAGCAATAAAAGCTTGCAATTAAAATTTAGAAATTAAAAATATCCATTAAAGCCGCAATCACATTGGTAACTCACACATATTTCATCTTGGGCCTGATAATATTGATGGTATTGCTAGAGTATCCACAGTCTCCCTGTCACCTGGAATTCTCAGTCCTCTTGGTTCTGGTAGAGCTGAAAACATACATTCCAAGTTCTCTTCAACATCCAAAGAACCCTCCAAGACCTTCACCACAACTGACATGGAAGGCCTCTTAGCATAATCACCTTGTAAACACCAAACAGCAATCTTCATCATCTCCATAACTTCTATCCCATTCAGCAGCATATCATCACTCTGCTTATCAATCAAATCAAAAAGTTGTCCCTCTTCTGCTTTCCTCTTAAAAAGACTTAACAAATGCATATCCTCCTCAGGCTGGCACCGATCCACGTTTTTTCGCCCACACAAGATTTCCATGACCACTACACCAAAGCTATAAACATCTACCTTCTCTGTGATAATTGAACCCAACCATTCAGGAGCCATGTATCCGGGCGTTCCCCTCATTGTTGTTACCACTTGGCTTTGATCCCTATCAATCAGTTTTGACAACCCAAAATCTGAAACTTTCGCATTGAAATTTTCATCTAAGAGGATGTTTTGAGGTTTAATATCTAAGTGGAAGATTTTTTGCCTACAATCGTCATGGAGATAGGCTAGTCCCTTGGCTATGTCCAGGATGATCTTCCTTCTGGATTGCCAACCAAGAGAAAGTTCTTGGTTTCTATGAAAAACCCATTGATCCAAGGATCCATTACACATATATTCATAAACTTACAAAACCCAATTAATCTGACCAAATTAACATGGTGAATGCTTCCTATTGTCAAAACTTCAGCTAGAAATGATTTCTTTACCTGACCAAAGCCATTAAGACACTTCACCGCAACTTTGGCTCCATTGGGTAGTGTCCCCTCAAAGACAGACCCGAATCCTCCTTCCCCGAGCTTGATGCTAAAATTCTCTGTTATGGCCTTCAACTCTTTATAAGAGAATCTACCCGGCATCTCTGACACTATCTCCAGATATTCCTCCTCAGTATTTTCTGGGTACATTTTATTTCTCAGTGTAAAGATAGTGGTGATCATAAAAAACAAACCAAAAGCAGATCCAAGAGTTGATCCCAGTATCGTTGCCAGATGCCCTGATTTCTTTTCAGGAGAAATTACCAAGCCTGATTTATTTTCAGGAGAAGTTAACAAGGAAGGACCTAGCGCATTTGGAAAATTTTGCACTTTTATAAAGGTTTTGTACATATTATAATACATGCCGCTCGACTCTTCCGCACTGCTGTTCCTGAATGACATGACCTCAGATAGTAAAAAGCAGCGTTGACCTGTTGAGACATTGAACTCCTCTTCAAATATTGCTGCTTTGCATGAACAGGTCTTCAAACAGGCCTGCTTGCAGTTGTCCTCATCCGTCTCATTAATGGAGGTACCTAAGCCAGAAGCAAGATGTTCTAGCTCGTTGAACTCCAAGAAACTATGATATTGAGAAAACTCACAAGAAATGGGATTTTCTGAACACCCAAGATGTGGTTGCGTATAATCGATCTGCTTGAAATAGGTTGTTTCACTGCCAACTGCTTGAGGACATGTGCACTGCTCATTTGAACAGATACCATATCTTCCACAAACCAATGGGTAGCCACATTCACCAATATCATCCGTCAAAAGATCAGACAACTCTTTCCAAATTGATCCTCTCCACTCATAAGCCCTCAAATGGCCATCACTCCCAAATTGTATGAACTGAGCTGAAGATGTGGAATTAAGTATGAAACTGCTGAATCTACCTTTCACATATTCAGCATAATACTTCCCCTTTTCATTTGTTATTTCTTTGACGGACATGTAGTATTTTTGGGGGGATCGAAGTCCATGTAAGCAACAAGTCCATCATTTTCAATACCGAACGAATACAGACCTTCGCTCCAATTTGATGCTGAGAAACTTGCTATCAACTTTTGCCCAGAAACTAGTCTCTGCCCTGGAAGTAAAGAGTCTGTTGGATAATCAAAGGATTGCCAAATCACGGTGTTGTTTCTCCCGAATAGCACAAGGTTTCCTTCCTCAGTTAACTTTAGTCCTGAAACTGATTTAGGTGCTGTGGCTGTAGACCAAACCAAAATGCCATCGGCATCTTGCAAGAGCAAATCTCCATCTTGAGTAAGTTGCAATGTTGCTCTAACCTCAACGGGATTGTTCCGATTAGCAGACCAAACCATTTGTAGGGAAAAGCTAGAGTTTATTCGATCAGAACCGGTTTGAAAGATGGAGACAGCAAACAGGCAATCACCCTCCAATTTGCAGTGGAAGCCACAAACGAAACTTCCACTGATAAGGATGGGCCTCACACCGGCTGTCTCCCAGTAGGTAAAGTCGGATGAAGGGCCGTTGAACCAAGAAGTGGAGAGATTGGCAACAGAAGGATAGCCAATATATTCTGCACTGCTTGGCCTCGAAGAAGAGATAAAAAGAATTAAATAGGTAACAAGAAGACAGTAAATACTTCGACTAACAACCATTGCTTTATCAAACAAGGTTCTGCACTTCTATTAATTAGATACAAGTTCTTGGTGCTGATGAATGATGATCAAGACAATGTCAATAGTAGGAAATTTTTACACCAATAAACTAGTACAAAGTCAAGTCAACTTAGGAAATTATAGCAGTCAAATCTTGCTGCTGATATTCCTGCCTGCTTTGGTGGGGTTCTAACTTCTAAGGACCGTTTTAACAGAAATAATTACGTGGAAAAGTGCTGGGGACAACATATACAAGTGTGGTGGAGATCATAATTTGATTGAACGATTGAAAATTAGCCGAATGACTTTCAGAAATCTTGTCGTGTACAATTTGAGTACTATGCAAGGCAAAAGATCCTTGAAGTTTTCAAGAATTGTAAAGATGAAACACTAGCATGAATGATACACGTATGTATATCAGCAAGTCATTTATCAGAAAGGTTAAGTCAGTCTTTCTTTTAAATGATTTTTTATTAAAAACTAGAGCGGCCAAAGACTTTTCGACTACAATTGACTCAAGGAAAAAGACTTGTGAAACGTGTTGAATTGATTGATTATTTATTTATTTATTTTGATTTAATATTTTGACTATAATTGACTAAAGGTAAAAGATTTGTGAAATGTGTTGAATTGACTGATTATTTATTTATTTATTTTGATTTAATATTAAAAAAATTCTTATCTAATATTTTTAATACAATGCTAAAATACATAACATAAAGTTTATTTCACATTTAAATAGTATTAGAAAAAAAAAGTTTATTTTTTCATTTAATAGGCAAAAAGACCTTTATGCTAACAAGAATTTTTCTTTTTCTTAATATTGTGCGGTTGTATTTTGAAAAAAGACACTTGTGAGGTCCACTTCCTTCAGCCACTCGAGAATCAAAATTAAAATCTCACTTAACACTGTACTAATGATGGTTTACTAGCTAAGTTCCTACAAATATCATTCATTTATTAGTCTACTTTTGGGTGTTACAAATTTGGGAGGTTTTATATCTTTATTCATTTGAAAAATATGGGAAAGAAAGGGAAAATATATCTTTTATTTTATTTTATATAAAATCCATTTTTTTCACATGGTTTTGTTAAATTATGCTAGTTTTCTTTTTACATCCAAACGAGACAAGACATTCTCTTTTTTCTGTTTTTAATTTTTTTTCTTTCAATTTTTCTATTCAGAGTTTCAGGATTCAAACACAACATTAACTTTCTGTGTAATCAGTATGGGACTCTTCACCAGGAAGAGCATTTATTTGCTCTTTCCTTCATTTTTATTTTTGATTTCACCCCCAAAAAAAAAATGGAAATAAAGATGAAAATGTGAATTATTTGGTTAATTAAGTTCATTAATTCAGAGGCTTTTGTTAAAAGAGATCGTCCGCATAGGAAGAAGTATGACTTGCTTCCATCGCAATTAATTTAGCCAACATTATCTGAAACCATCAGGGCATTCTCTTTATAAAAGGTCTTATATTAATTTCCTAATGATTCTGTTAAAAATAAATGTTCCCAGTTCCCACTACTAGTTAATTCTGATCATACTGCAGCTTTAGTTGATTTGGCAAAGTTCAGATAATTTACAAACGCATAATATATATATATATATATATATATATATATATATATATATATATATCATAATTGAGGCATTGAAAAAACCCTAACTTGACCTCATATTTTTAGAAATTTTATAGCAAATCGTAAAGATACTAGGAGATATATATGATAAATCAAGCTTACTTACATAAAGAAAATCATGAGAATATGTGAATTCCATATTTAGAGTATAATTATAATTATTTAAAAATTTAATTAACTTAATTTATTTTTAATTACATTTAGGTTTAATTATAAAAAATACCTTCGGGTTGACTTCATATTTAAAAAAAACCTTGAGTTTTTGTTTTGTGGCAAAAAATATATTGTGGTATATTTCTATTAGCAAAAAAATACTATGTGGTATATTTTGGTAAGCAAAAAATATCATGTGATACGTTTCTTTTAATCAACCACATAATATTTTTTGCTAACAGAAACATATCGCAGATTATTTTTTGTCACAAAAAAACCTCAAAGTATTATTTAAAAATGAAGTTAACCACAATGTGTTTTTTTTTTGTTTGTAATTGAGCCTTACATTTAAGTTGTAGGGACTTCCAATGTTTCACAGTTTTTTTTTTTTTAAATTTTCTGTTAGCATCTTATTACACGTGTGTTGATCTGTTATTTTATGTGAATAAACAATATGCTAACAATTATCGGCGTGTGTTGATCTGTTTTTTTATGTGATAAAACAATATACTAAACATAGGTCAAAGATAAGAGATATAAAGAAAGTGAAGAAATTAAGTATGAGTAGAATAGTGTGAGAGAAAAACGTGTGAGAAATATGTGTGGAGTTGGAGTCAATTGAGTTATTGTAACGACCCATCCCGGGTTGGGCAACCCCGAGACGGTGTCATCACATTTTTTAGAATCCCAGCACGACACATATATATAACCATAATAAAATAATATTAACAAAAAGTTATTAAATCTCAACAGGAGAAGTATATAAATCTAATATTAATTTAAATATAATTTATAACGTAAAATGCATGAATATTTACAAATAAATTTTTATTCTCTTTTCTCATTAGTATGAGGATATTGACACATACGTGACTTATAGAAATTAAATCCGTCTGACTTTTGTCCCACCAGCCTAATTGTCCTTTCTGCTACCTGAAATCATTGTACAATGAGGAATGAGCTTCACAAGCTCAGTGAATTAAATTTACTAAAAGTATTCCAACTTCATAAATAGTCTTTTAATATTTAATGATAACTTTCTCCTATCATTTCACATATCATAAGATTTATTCTCTATCAATCTCTTCTTCTCAATTATTGGTCCACCTTAAGACCATTAATTATCTCAAACTTAACTCGTAATGAGGTTCACATCATAAAGTCCATCATTTATATGGTTTTTATCATTCTCTGCTTCTTTCTTACCATAATTTTCTCTCTCTGAGAGACCAAATCATCTATAAACAATTTCATAATAACATACAACACCTCAGTATTTTAATAATGCAGAAATAATTAAAACAAATGCAAATGCATGAATTATGGTGGGAACGTCTTCCCACCTGTCAACAAGTTATTATTATCTTAGACCGACTGTCTTCCCGGTTCTTTCATTCTCATTTAAACTGACTGCCTTCCCGGTTCTTTACAGCTTATCCCGGCTGTTACAGAATTTATTTCCAGCATATACCGGCTGTCACAGTTTTTCAATTAGACCAACTGCCTTCCCGGTTCTTTCATTTTCATTAGACCGACTGTCTTCCCGGTTCTTTTCTTTCTCATTTAACACATATGCATATGAACAATGATATTAAATGAACATATGATCAGTAACATAAAAACAACAAAATTTTAAAGCAATTAAATTGGCATTCTTGATCAATCTCAAATTATATAAAATTTCACTAAATCCCTATCATCCCAAATTCACATCAAACCATTTATTAAAGTTTGACAAGATCCACAAAAATTGATCTCCTCAAAATTTGTATAAAAACATCAATATAACTCATCAAGAATTTCACTTATTGTTTTATTATTAAATCAACTTGTTATCCCAAAAATATTATTTTTCTCCTAATAATTTTCTGCATGTCCAAAATTCATATCATAAATATCGACCGAATCTTTATCTATCACCACAACATAAGCTAATAATTTATTTTAATATTATCACTAATTTTTTTTATTTGGACTACTTAAAGTAAATCCAACTCACCACGTAGCACTTAAAGCTACCCGTGGATCACCTCCTTGCCTTTCCTGTTCATCGCAGAAACCTCCCCCGATTGTAGATCGTCAGCAACTGATATCATATTTATATTAAATTTATAATTTATCCTTCAATTCATTAGAAACCACTCATTTTGAAAATTCCCACTTTGTATTCAGGAAAATTTCATAAATACTAAAAATTCCAAAAATAAACACTATAATATTACCTTCTGCTTTTCTGATAGTTATTCTAGATTCTCTACAAAATTCCACCATAATCTCTTCAAAATTTTTCTTTTTCAAACTTTCTTTGAGCTCCCAAATGTTTTGAGAAAGTAGAGAAATTTCAAGGAACTAAGCGAACTCTCTTCGTGCAACTTACCTAAACCTATTGCCCATATACGTAGGAAATTTTTGTTGAAAAATTTGGCAGCCAAAAGACTGCCTTACTTCCCCAAAGTCTTCCATGCTTGAAGACTTGTGAGGCATTCACCATGCCTCACATAAATTGGTAGCAGACGTAATACCTGCTGCCTATACTTTACTTTTTGACTGTGTTTTTTTTTTGACTTTTTTGATTCTTTTCTTCTTCTGGACGTCCAAGACGTCCAGGCCCTTTTTTTTTACCCTTATTTTATAAATATGAGTATTACAATTCTACCCTCCTTACAAAAAATTTCGTCCCCGAAATTTCATCACTAAAATCAAGAAAAGAGTTGGGGGTAATCTTTCTTCATTCTTGCTTCATGTTCCCACGTGACTTCTTCAACATCTTTCTTTCGCCATAATACTTGAATCAAAGAAATAACTTTATTGCGCAAGACTTGATCCTTTCTGTCTAGTATTCTGAGTGGTACTAGCATAAAAGTCAAATCTTTCTGAATTTCTATCGCCTGATTTGAGACACAATGGGACTCATCGGGCAAGTACTTCCTCAATAGAGACACGTGAAAAACATTATATAATTATTTTAATTCCGGGGGCAAATCCAACCGATATACTACGAGCCTAATTCTCCCAATCACCTCATAGGGCCCCATAAATCTCGGGCTCAACTTTCCCTACTTTTTAAACCTTAATACTCCCTTCCATGGAGATATCTTCAAGAATACTCAATCACCAACTTGGAATTCGAGAGGTCGTCTTCTTTTATCAGCATATCATTTCTGTCTGTTCTGAGCTGCTCTGAGGTTCTCCCTAACCAGTTTGATCCTATCAGTAGTCAAGTCTATCATTTCTGGGCCATATATCTTTCTCTCTCCAACTTCTTCCCAGCATACTGGAGTTCTACACCTTCTACCATATAAGGCCTTAAAAGGTGCCATCCCAATACTAGTTTGATACTGATTATTATATGCAAACTCAATTAAAGGCAAATAAGCATCCCAGCTCACTGAAAAACTCAATACACTTGCTCTCAGCATATCTTTTAGTATTTGGATAATCCTTTCTGTCTGCCCATCAGTTTGTGAATAAAAAAGCTATACTAAACTGTAATTGCGTACTCATCACTTCTTAGAAACCCCTCAAAAATCTAGAGGTAAATCTAGAATCTCTATCTGATATGATACTCAAGAGTACTCCATGTAATTTTATTATCTCAGCTACATACAACTCAGCCAACTTTTCTGGACTCCAAGTAGTTTTTATAGGAAGAAAATGTGAAGACTTAGAAAGTTTATCCACTATGACCCACACGGCGTCATGTCCTCTCTGGGTACGGGGAAAACCAGAGACAAAATCCATACTCACATTTTTCTATGGCCACTCAGGTACTGGAAGAGGTTGTAATAAACCTGCAGGATGTCTATTCTCAGACTTTACCTGTTGACAGGTCAA
Source organism: Bretschneidera sinensis (assembly GCA_023935145.1). Taxonomy (NCBI): domain Eukaryota; kingdom Viridiplantae; phylum Streptophyta; class Magnoliopsida; order Brassicales; family Akaniaceae; genus Bretschneidera; species Bretschneidera sinensis. The sequence continues at coordinate 86,425,281 of CM043704.1, read as the reverse complement.
ACATCTAGAGATATATTCTGCTACATCATTCTTTATCCCTGACCACCAATAATTCTGTTTCAATCCCTTGTACATCTTTTTATTACCTGGGTGCATGGAATATACAGAATCATGAGCCTCCCTTAATATCTCCTTTCTCATCTCTACATCGTTGGGAACACAAACTCTATGCCCCAATACTACCATTCCATCTTCTCTAATTCTAAATTCAGTTGACTTCCCACTCAACACTTCCTGCCTGATCTTCTCTATTCTTTCATCTCCACTCTACATCTGTAATAAACGATCAATAATAGGAGATTGTATCACCATATTTACCATTAATACTCCTCTATCATTGACACTCAATTGCATCATCATTTTTCTTAATTCTATCATCAGACTAGTATTATGACTCCCAATAATAACTAATCTTCCGGGAGCCTTTCTACTCAGTGCATCAGCTACTACATTAACTTTTCCTGGATGATAATAAATTGTACAGTCATAATCACAAATCAATTCCATCCACCTCCTCTGCCTTAGATTCAACTCCTTCTGGGTTGGTAAATACGTCAAGCTTTTATGATCAGTAAAAATTTCACACTTGGCTCCATATAAATGGTGTCTCCAAATCTTTAAAGCAAAAACTATGGCAACTAATTCTAAATCATGGGTCGGATAATTCCTCTCATGGTTCTTTAGTTGCCTAGATGCATAAGCTATAACTCTCCCATGTTGCATCAACACACATCCCAACCCCTGACGTGACGCATCACTATAAACCACAAATTCTTCATCACGAGAGGGAAGCACTGATACTGGGGCAGCAGTCAGTTTTTCTTTCAACAGTTGGAAGCTGTTCTCACATTCCTCTGACCACCTAAATTTCACATCCTTCCTGGTCAATTTAGTCAAAGGTCCAGCAATTATAGAAAAATTCTGGATAAATCTTTTATAATAACCAGCCAACCCCAAAAAGCTTCTGATTTCAGTTACACTTGTGGGTCTTTCCCAATTCAATACTGCTTCAAATTTTTGTGGGTCAATCCCCTCTCCCGACACAACATGCCCCAAGAAAGATATCTCATTCAACCAAAACTCACATTTAGAAAACTTCGCATATAATTTCTCTTTCCTCAGAATTTCTAACACTATCTCCAAATGTCTTATATGCTCCTCTTCATTCTTGGAATATACCAAAATATCATCAATAAACACAATTACAAATCTGTCCAAGTATGGTTTAAACACCCAATTCATAAGGTCCATAAATGCCGCAGGAGCATTGATCAACCCAAAAGGCATCACTAAGAACTCATGATGGCCATAACGTGTCCTAAAAGCAGTTTTAGGCACGTCCTCCTCCTTTATCCTCAATTGATAATAACCTGACCTCAAGTCTATCTTAGAGAACACTCTAACTCCCTGTAACTGTTCGAATAAGTCATCTATTCTGGGCAAAGGATATTTATTCTTGATTGTGATCTTATTCAATTGTCTATAATCAACACACAGCCTCAATGTCCCATCCTTCTTTTTGACAAATAACACAGAGGCTCCCCAGGGTGACATACTAGGTCGGATAAATTGTTTATCTAGCAACTCTTGAAGCTTGACTTTCAACTCTCTCAATTCAGCTGGGGCCATTCTATAAAGTGCTATAGATATGGGTGCTGATCATAGAATCACTTTAATAGAAAATTCAATCTCCCTATTAGGAGACAATCCAATCAACTCTTCAGGAATACATCAGAAAAATCTTTTACTACCAAAATATCTTCTAACTTCCTACCCTCCTTGCTAGAATCTACCACATATGCTAAATACCCCTCACAACCCTTTCTCAACCATTTACTAGCAGTTAAGGCAGAAATCAGACAATTAACAAGTATCTTACATTCTCCCTGAAAATTAAACTCCTTCTGTCTGGGTATCCTGAAAACCACATTTTTCCTAAAACAATCTACCCAAAAATGATATGCAGATAACCAATTCATCCCCAGAATTACATCAAAATCTGTCATATCTAATGGTAATAAATCAACCTCAAATTCCCTATCAGTAATATTAATCACACAACTTCGATAGATTGTTCTGATAATAACCCTATCTCCAGTAGGAACATCAACAATAATTGCCTGTATTAAAGGACTAGCACTAACATCAATAGTTTTCATATAACTACTAGATGCAAAAGAATGGGTTGCACCAGGATCAATCAATAATCTAGCAGGCCTACCAATGATAGATATCATACCCATAACAACATCAGGAGTGGCTTGTGCATCCTGCTGGGTCAATGCATAGACTCTACCATCTTCGGACTGAATCTGACTGCCACATCCTCGCTCTGCTACAGATCCTCGACCTCTGCCCCGCACACTCCCTGATCCACCGCCTCTTTCCATCGATCTTCTCCCGACACTTCCAATGTTTACTTCAGCAGCTTTCCTCGTTGGACAATCTACAGCAACAGGTCCTCCCTTACCACATACAAAACATATCTGCGTAGGGCAATTCCGATACAGATGTCCTGTCTGATTACACCTATAGCAAGCCCTTGACTCCCGATCATACATCAGATTTTCACTTCCCCTTGGTGGCATATTTATTCATCTACTATAACTCTGAATCCTCATAGCCTGTCTCCCAAATCGAGAGGTCCCACTGGTATTAGTCTGAGCTACTGAAGTAACAGATCTTGCTTGCGTCTGAGTCTGCCCTACAGTTCCTTGTGACAAAGAACTCCCCTTCTGGGGTGGTCTCTCACCCTGTACACCCATACTGCTACCACATCTAGATCCCTCAAATCTAGATCTCTTCAAGCAATCTCTCATACCTTTAAACTCTATTAAATCCCTCTCAATCTGTAATGCTTTATCTACCAGTACAGCATAATTTCCTATGCCCATGTAAGAGAGTTTAGAACGAATTTCGTAGTGTAACTTGTCTAAAAATCTCTTGCATTTTCTTTCCTACGTATTCACGAACTCAAGTACAAACCTTGACAGAGCTATAAATTTTCTATCATATTCAACCACCGATAAATTTCCCTGCCTTAGTTGGATAAATTCTCTTTCTTGTTATGCCCGAAAAGTATCTGGAAAATACTTTGCAAAGAACTCACCCTTAAATTTATTCCAAGTCAAAGGTTGATCCATTTGTGTACTCATCCTAGGCAAGATATCCTTCCACTATTGAGAAGCCTCACCCTCCAGCATAAACGAAGCAAAAACAACCTTCTGTTTATCAGACACCAGTAAGACCTCAAAATATTTCTCCACATGCTCAATCCACTGTTCAGCTTCTACCAGATTTACAAATCCTTTAAACAACTGGGGTTTAAACTTAAGAAACCTCACGAAATAATCCCCTTGCATTTCATTTGCAAATACCCCTCCATCAGGAACTTCTTGCCTCACCACACCCGATTCTCTTCTATCCCTTTCCTCTAATCTTCTTTGTAAATTAGCAGCCCGTTCCTCAGCTGCATTTATCCTCTCTAAAGCACGGTTAAGAGCCTCTCTCAATTCATCATTCCTACCCTTAGATACTTCCCCAGCTCTACTCGTACCAGCTGCACTATCACCATGTTCCCTTGCGGGAACCACTGACTCAACTTCATCCTCTACTTTAGTCCTTCTAAAAATTGGGGGTCTACCACGTCCCATCTGATTCTGAACTCTACCTCTAGCTCTCACACGACCACGTGTCATCCTCAGACTCTGCATTTAAAATATAATTTATTTAGATCTTCCACTTTTTAAGTTCTCATGCAGTCTACAGAATCTTAAAACCTAAGGCTCTGATACCAAAATTGTAACGACCCATCCCGGGTTGGCCACCCCCGAGACGGTGTCATAACATTTTTTAGAATCCCAGCACGACACATATATGCAACTATAATAAAATAATATTAACAAAAAGTTATTAAACCTCAACAGGAGAAGTATATAAATCTAATATTAATTTATATATAATTTACAACGTAAAATGCATGAATATTTACAAATAAATTTTTATTCTCTTTTCTCGTTAGTCTGAGGATATTGACACATACATGGCTTATAGAAATTAAATCCGTCTGACTTTTGTCCCACCAGCCTAATTGTCCTTTCTGCTACCAGAATCATTGTACAATGAGGAATGAGCTTCACATGCTCAGTGAATTAAACTTACTAAAAGTATTCCAATTTCATAAATAGTCTTTTAATATTTAATGATAACTTTCTCCTATCATTTTACATATCATAAGATTTATTCTCTATTAATCTCTTATTCTCAATCATTGGTCCACCTTAAGACCATTAATTATCTCAAACTTAACTCGTAATGAGGTTCACATCATAAAGTCCATCATTTAGATGGTTTTTATCATTCTCTGCTTCTTTCTTGCCATAATTTTCTCTCTCTGAGAGACCAAATCATCTATAAACAATTTCATAATAACATATAACACCTCAGCATTTCAATAATGCAGAAATAATTAAAACAAATGCAAATGCATGAATTATGATGGGAACGTCTTCCCACCTGTCGACAAGTTATTATTATCTTAGACCGGCTGCCTTCCCGGTTCTTTCATTCTCATTTAGACCGGCTGCCTTCTCGGTTCTTTACAGCTTATCCCGGCTGTTACGGAATTTATTTCCAGCATATACCAGTTGTCACGGTTTTTCAATTAGACCAGCTGCCTTCTTGGTTCTTTTCTTTCTCATTTAATGCATATGCATATGAACAATGATATCAAATGAACATATGATCAGTAACATAAAAACAAAAAAATTTTAAAACAATTAAATTGGCATTCCTGATCATTCTCAAATTATATAAAATTCAACTAAATCCCTCTCATCCCAAATTCACATCAAACCATCTATTAAAGTTTGATAAGATCCATAAAAATTCATCTCCTCAAAATTTGTATCAAAATATCAATATAACTCATCAAGAATTTCACTTATCGTTTTATTATTAAATCAACTTATTATCCCAAAATGTCCAAAATTCATATCATAAATATCGATCGAATCTTTATCTATCACCACAACATAAGCTAATAATTTATTTTAATATTATCACTAAATTTTTTTTTAATTTTTTATTTGGACCAGTTAAAGTAAATCCAACTCACCACGTAGCACTTAAAGCTACCCGTGGATCACCTCCTTACCTTTCCCGTTCCTCGCAGAAACTTCCCCCGATTGTAGATCGTCAGCACCTGATATCATATTTATATTAAATTTATGATTTATCCTTCAATTCGTTATAAACCACTCACTTTGAAAATTCCCACTTTGTATTCAGGAAAATTTCATAAATACTAAAAATTTCAAAAATAAACACTACAATATTACCTTATGCTTTTCTGATAGTTATTCTAGATTCTCTACAAAATTCCACTGTAATCTCTTCAAAATTTTGTTCTTTAAAACTTTCTTTGAGCTCCCAAATGTTTTGAGAAAGTAGAGAAATTTCAAGGAACTAAGCGAACTCTCTTCGTGCAACTTACCTAAACCTATTGCCCATATATATAGGAATTTTTTTTTGAAAAATTTGGCAGCCAAAAGATTGCCTTACTTCCCCAAAGTCTTCCACGCTTGAAGACTTGTGAGGCATTCAGCATGCCTCACATAAATTGGTTACTTTTTGACTTTGTGTTTTTTTTGACTTTTTGACTTTTTTTTTCTATTCTTTTCTTCTTCTGGACGTCCAAGACGTCCAGACCTTTTTTTTTTACCCTTATTTTATAAATACGGGTATTACAGTTTTATATATATATATATATATATATATATAACCTTATTTAAATATTTGATTTATATATTTAAGTAGGGTTTATGAGACATTTTAAGTTACATGTATAACTTTATTTAAATTTTTGATTATATATTTAAGTAGAGGTTTATGAGATAATTTGAGAGTTAGACACCAAACGAGGGTTCTAGCTTTATTAATAGTATAGTATAGAGGTGTATAGATGTATATTTTCTTTATTGAGCGCAGAGATTAAAAAATAAAGGCCAGTATATATCTTTCCTCCTAAAAAAACATGATGATAAGCTGGGAAAGAAATAACATGGAGATTCAATATATAAAGTTTTTCAGAGAAAAAATGTGTTATTATCATTAAATACCCTTATATTTAGTTTTGTGTTTCAATGTCCATTTATATTATAAAAACGATCAATTTACCACTTACATTTTAGACATGTATCCAATAAAGCCTTCTAGTATTATTCCGATGAAATTGATATCAACGTACAAAAAAATATTGACAATTAAACAAGAAAAAAACACTCAAGATTATTTTGTGCATTGGTATCAATTTTGGTCAAGATTTTTATGTGCGTCGGTATCAATTCCATCGGAATTATTACTAAAAAGGTTTATTGGACACATTCCTAAAACATAAATGATAAATTGATTATTTTTAAAATGTAAGAAGGATATTGAAGCACAAAACAAAATGTAAACGTGTTTGGTAATTATAACCCAGAAAAAAAGAAAGAAAGAAAGAGAAAAGTACATGTTTTCTTGGTAGGCAATTAATTATTTACTAAAGATTTGCACTACAGTTTGTTTTTTTTTCTTGAAATGCAACATATTCAACAATAAAAAAAAAATGAACGATAAAATCGAAATTTCTGGAAATTTTGAAGATATTTGATCAAAACGATAAGAAATGATGATTTTATCTCTATCCTTGAAATATTTTCCCTCTATCTTCTATGAACATAGGTGACTTCCATCTATGATACAAAAAGAGGAATAGTAACAATTTCAGTTGATGTAAACACAACTATGATTTTTAGATTGGGTAAAATATGAGAGCTTTTGTTCAACACACAAGGAAGCAACAATAGCGGTAACAATTATTTTTTCAATTGTGCAAACATGGATTCCATAGAGATTCAACTAGTTATGCAGATTATGATTTTAGCATGATCATAATCATTGCTACGACAACGATTATTGTGGTGGAAGTACTGCATACACCAAGAAGGAAAAACAGAGGTTAATTCGGAACGTCGCAATATGAAAAAGAGCAACAAGAATAATTTGTCTGGTTTATATGGTGAGGAGAATGGTGAAGCAAAGATTTTTGTCCTGGAAACCTATGACTATTGAAGTAAAAGAAAACAAATGGAATTTTCCACGGCCTTCCGTGCCTAATCAATTTGGTGCACCATTGTTGTCATTCTACCATCAATTATGTATGGAGAGCAGATGAGTCAATATCCCTAATACGAGACAATGCCACCATCACCTCCATAATCACTGGCTCCATATGGTTTTTTCCATTGAAGGCATCCACCAAAGGCTAACCACATGATTAAGTACACAAGTTATGTACATAATTATAGTTACTGGTGATGAGTTATAGTTATTTGTTTTCAATTTCTGTGTTATGGTGCCTATATAAGGTAATTGTGTAACAATTTGTAAATTAATCAATAATCAAGAGTAATTCAGAAATTTTCTTCTCTTTCTCTATTGTAATTCTTATAATATTTTTATGAGTCTAGCCTTGAACTCGAATCAAGCATCCTCTGAGCTATGAATCGCATCATTATGTTCTTGCTACATAATTATGATGCATGTCCACTTTTTTGGAATTTTTAGTGTGGAATTCTTATAATTAAAGTTGGCAAGATTTCTTGGAATGAAGTTCCGAAAAGGGTTTGTTCAAAATGACTAGAATAAAATTGTTGTGCACAATCAATTCATTGAGTTTGAAAGAAAACAAATTTAAAAAAGGAAAAAGAACAAAAAAGAACAAAATCAAAAATGAAAATGAAAATTATAGCAATAAAATCGTGCTGCTATCAGCCAAGTTTGGTAACAAGAGAATCTGCCTTCTCTTGATATTTCTTGCTAAGTTTATTTAGTACTTAATCAAGTTTGATTCAATTTCACATTTTTGGTCAATTGGCTTGAAGATTTTTTTTTCTTCCCTTTTTTCATCACTTTCCTTCTACCTCTTGGAGTGAAAATTAGTTTGAAGGAAGTTGAATATGGTCCCAAAGAGTAAAAAGCTATGGTAGATTTTTCCTTTTTTATTGATTTGATTGTAAATATATAGACAACTGAACAAAACTATAAGAGCAACACTAACTCACAAACTTACAGTATTACAAATACTTCGCACGCAGTCTTGTTGACAGAAATAAAACTTGTAAAAGGAAAAAAAATATTGACTTGAAATATATATTAAATTTAGAGCTAGCTCTATTTATTTCTTTGAATGCTCCTTCTGGGTATTCTTGTAAGTCTCCAACTTGCTCTCTTCTTCTATACATAATGAGGGTGTTTTTTGAATGCTCAAAGCAAGATCTTGCGCAAGACCACACAATCTACTACGTGAGCAGCGCATCAAGGCGTTGGCCTATCACCTCCTCTTCTTCTTGTGCAGTCTTTGTTTGTGTTTTATGCATTCCTCATAGTCTTAAAATTAAGCATTGATAAACCAATACCCTGATGCGGTGTTTCAGTAGCAAAGTGCGCGGTCTTGAGCAAGATCTTGCTTTATATGAACTTACTTCAGTAAGTCACTTTAATTTCCTCTTAATTTATATATACCTGCAAAACATATAAAACTGATTAATGACAGTGATGTATTAATTTGAAGAAGAAAAAAAAGGAAAGGATTTTTTTTTCAAAAGCATATAAAAAGGACGAGAGGAGAAGGAGAAAGAGAAAGAAACAAGCAAAGAAAATGAAAGCAGAATGAGATTTAAGCAGTGTTTACTCTTATTTATGCATGAGGAGTTTAATTAAAAAGTCAGATATGCCCTTAAATACTTTAATTTCTTTATTTTTTTTCTCTCCCTTCCCCCACCTTTATTTTAACACAAATCTCATTTCTTTTTATTTGAGAATTTATCAGCTTTTTGAAGCATCCGATGAAGCTGAAAGAATACTCCAAGCTAATTAATAAAATCAAGCTGAGGCCAATTCTTTTTGTTCATAGTTTATAATGATTTTCATTAAATATTTAAGCCACAATTATTTATTTCAAATAAAGTAAATAACTGTGCAAGTAAAGAAGATTGTCCATGCATATGAATTCACACTTGTGCATATATCGGTATAGTTACGACAAGGGCTTCTCGATCCTCATTGATTCTCTGGATTCTTTGTTAATATTGAAAAGACACTGTAGCTTTGTTTGGTGCATTCTTTAAATACAACTTAAAATAAAAAATAATATTTAATAATGATAATTTTTTTTGTTTTAAATTGTATTTAAAGCATGTACCAAACAACATCGATATAAACACCAATTTTAACGGAATACATGATCTTTTATTTGTGGTGAGAGGACATATTTATCCCAAGTTGCTGATATAAAGAATTTATCAGGTGAGGATAAAAATGAGTTTTCAATTAAAAAAAAAAACCATTTACATCTATAAAACTTTTAATAAACAAATAATATGCATCAAAATACATGATAAAAGAATAGAAAGAGAAAAGAAAGATACAAAACAAAATTAGCTCATTTGTCATTTCAAGGTCAGGCTCCACTTGTTATAATCTTCACAACTTCTAATTCATCTATTTTTATTTTTATTTTTTGGGAGTACCCATTTACATAAAATGGTGAATCAGAGTCGTTATATAATTTGATGGGTTCCAAAAAGTTTCTAATTTTGTTTGAATTTTGAAAGCTAAGCACCACAATTTGGTCTAGAGTCAGATAAGTATCCCAAAATAGGTATGTACTTTGGGCTGAATACTAATGCTTACATGTTTCCATGAAAAGGTATCTTTTTGGCGCATCCCCTAAGATTAGTTCCTATCTGAGATCACTTTTTTGGCTATGCATGCAAAAGCTAAGATGATAGCTTATGTGCGTTTATTAAGCAAGATCATTTGTCTTGTCATGACCTAAATCTTCGTTATGAGGCTGTAAGATTCCTCTAAACATAGTTTGATTTAACATATACCTGAAAATTTAAACAATCCCCGCCTCCCTTCAAGAAAGGAAAAAAACAGAGAGAGCAAAAAGAGAAAACTGTTAAGTTCAGGTTAGAGTAACTGGGCCCAATAAGCCAAAAAGGTTTGGCAAATATTTAGAACAAAATATTGACATTATTTATCCCTGTTTGGACAACCTGCGTGACAATCCAATTGAGCCTAATCATAAGAACCCTACTAACGAGAAATTATTGTATGGGACGGAAACAAAAATTAGTGTTTGTTCATTGTTCTCTCACAATGAGAAGTTGATCCCACATCATGTGTGTAGGGTTTATTATATTTTTTATGTGCAGCAATGATACGATAACGCCCATCTTTTGACATCTAAGAATCGATCAGTTAAGATTAGTTAAACTCGTATGATAACTTTTTTTGACTTATCATAATGATTTTAGTGATAAAATAATCGGTTATTAATAAAGTTTGTATAAGTGACGCGTGTAAAATTACCAATAAACTGTTTAGTGAGATAGTGAGAGTTAACCTAGCCATGCTCTTTTATATGAGAGGGTGACTTTATGGCGTAATGCCTCTTGTTTGAAAGAATAATTTCTCCATGCTAGCAGAAAAAGCAATGCCAAAAATGGCTTAATTGGTTGTTTAATTGCCGGTTTGAATTTAGAAGTATAGTTTAAGAAAAAAAATGTTTTAATCTTCACTTAAAACATTACACAAACCACGTCTAAATCACTTAAAGTAAATAGCAATGACAAGACATCATTTACAAACTCCAATAAAGATAGAAAATAGCACCACAAAGGAAAAAAAAAACTAAAAGAAAAGAAAAGTATGCACAAATCATAATATTCCGAAATTGAGGGGATTGAAGAGTGAAAATAGAAAAAATAAGAGATTAAATTATCAATTTACTAATTAATCTTCATCTAATCTCTCACATTAATATACATTAGCATTTTAAATGATATAATGATGAAAAGATTTGAAGTTTAGTTATTTCATTCATAATATTGAAATTCCTTTTTTCTTAGTAACTCAAGCTAAGTGAATGGTATGCATTCTTAAGTACTTGTCCTGCTTTCTTCTTGTTTTGGGTAATTTGGAAACCAGAAAATATGGGCAAGTTATCCTTCTTTAAAAAGCTTCGGATATTATTATAGGAGAAGTTTATCAAAGACAGATATGCATGATAAATCTTTGGCTTATGCTTTAGAAGGATTTCAGCTTCTATTTTCATTATGCAATGGGAAATACTCCTCAGTTTCATCCTCTGCATTATCATCCAACCTGTTCTCCCAACTCATGTTTTACACAAATAAGATTTTGTCAAAAACAAATTAGTTCAGAACAGAAACGTTACAATTTGTTATGTGTGATAGGCAAATCTAGATGGACCTATTCATCCAAAAATCTTTCTTCTTCACTTCACCTACAATCTCATAATTAAACAATGATAATCATCATAATTAACAATCTTTAAGAAACGTTTGGAGAATAGGGAGATTGACACCCTCGTAGTTTTCTTCTCTCACTTTTCTCTAAGGTTTGTATGAAACACCTCCAAGTATATACAAAATACACTTCTGGTGCAATATACCCAATTGTGCCTCGAGCTGGCTAGCACTGATACAACACTCTTTGTTTTGACATAATTTAGCTAAACCCAAATCAGAAATCTTTGGAATAAAATCTTGGTCTAGAAGAATGTTATAAGGTTTTATGTCGAAATGCAAGTGCTACAATTGTGGTGTAGGTACTCAAGCCCCCTAGCAATACCAAGAGCAATCTGATAAAGCTTCTCCCATCCAAGCTGATGAGCTTGGCTTCATTTATATGAAAAAATAAACTTTTCAAGAGATCCATTCGGCATGTATTCATAGATTAGAGCTCGTTTTGAACCTCTGGAGCAGAAACCCAAAAGACTGACAATATTAGGATGATTTGTCGTCCCAATAGATGCAACTTCATTGATAAATTCATCACCATTTCCTTCAACTCGGTTAGTACCTTAACATCTACCAAACAACCATTTGGAAGCTCCCCTTTGAATAAGGCTCCATAGCCTCCTTGAACAAGTTTGTCTTTGAAGGAGTTGGTCATCTTCTTGACATCTGAATACTTGTATCTATGTGGAGCAACTGAATTACATTTCTCTATAAACATTTCCCTGTCTTGTCTTTGCTGATTTCTTCATCAGACGAAGGTATGACCATGAAAGCTCTTTCCGGTATAAAAAGACTGAGACTGACACAATCACTGCCCCTAAAATCGATGAACCTGTAAAACACATTTATTCAGTAGTACTGTTGTTTTCTTTTTATAAGTCTTTATGGGAACTTTTTATGTGTATTATGGATGCGCTAAAATGCCTAAGAAATAGTGGCATTGAACTTACTGATCCCTGCCTTGTGTGTTTCCAAAGTTAGGCTTGCAAAAGCTACAATCACAGCAGGTGTTAAGGAGAAAGAAAACTTTCTTCGGCTCATTTAATCTCAGAGGATTAGGTGCGCTGGAAATAACTGAGCCTATGATAGTTATTATTGGTAAAACAGAATGAACTAATACCCTGATTAATTTCTTTTATTCTACTAGGAAAGTACTTAATTATATGGATTCCAAGAATTCAATGGCCTAAACAGAATCCTTATAATTTTGGAAAATTTTCTATTATCTTGAACAACCAAGAGAGCCCAGATAAAGAAATTGAAAAGAAAAAAGAAATTTTATGAAAATTTTCAATGACAAAATAAAAATAATTCTTCTGATAATTTTCAGACAGAATACGAAAAGCATACCAGGTTTTTGGCTAAAACAGGCCTGGTGATAATACTCTCCACTGGGGCAAGCACAAAGAAAATCAGGCGGGCATCCATTTTCATCATACCCACAACACCCTCAACCCTCAACCCTCAACCCCCTCCCCCAACCCCACCCCCCAAAAAAACAAAAGCGTCAGAATACTTGCAGGCAGCATCAGGAGGACCCCATTGCAAAATGAAACCTTCTCTTAAGGCCTCTTTCTATCTAATACTGCTGTTTAGCCACCCCAATTGATTTGAGCAATGGAATAACTGCTCATGACCATTTCCTGACCTTGACCTGAAATTCTCTAATGCCTATGTTCAATTAATATCCTTGCCATCATTTTCACATGTCAGATTTGCCAAGTGAGATTGAAGAAACTCACAGTTGTACTAAAAGAAAACTTCTGTCTTCTCTTCCCCAGCAATGGTGAGGGAAGAAACAGTGCCCGCATCAAAATAAGGCCACGGACATGTTGAGGAGCATGGTTTAAGACATTTTTTTCTGTGTAGTTTATTAGCTGAACTTATAGTTTTTTTAAAGGCAAAAGAAGAACTACTATTAATGATATTCAAACTGAAGAAATTACAAAGGAAGTTCATAACACCAACCCCACAAACATAACAGCCCAAAGAAACAAACAGAGAAAGTAAAAAAAACAAAAATGCCACCACACAGCTAAACAAGCAAACTCAGAACCAATAGATAAGGAGAAAACACCAACAACAACTAAAAAAAACTACACTTCCTAAAGAAACCAAAAATAGAAGACCAAAGGAACACCACCCAAAATGAAATCAAAATTCATGACATGTTACTCACCCTGCAGATTCAATGTCTCCAACTGATTACAAACCTTTCCTTTTCTTGTAGCAGCAGGAACTTGCAAAGGCAAGTCAGAAATTCATCCTTATCAGCTGTCCTTCTTACACATGTTTCAAAGATGGTCTTGAAATCAAATACCCTTTTTGGAACAAAGATAGCGAGTATTCAGCGTATTGGCATCTCTTGTGCATACGCCCGCTACATCTCACTCAGCGGCAGCAACTATAGACTCTTTCAACCCTCTCAAATCTTTTATATATATCACAGATTCACAATAATTTTTTTTAAAAAAAAAAAAAACCCAAAACTCTAAATTAATCCTCACATGAAAGACTGTAAATCCATAAATTAATGCACGTACCTGCAGTAGTAGCAATTATTGCTGCCAGAGGGGCAATTGCATGGCTCCGCTTTACCAACAACAATAAAGATAGAGAGAATAAGAAAGCTACAGAAAGATGCCTATAATAATAATAATAAGAAGGACTCTGCTCTTTTTGTTTGTCAAATTTAATTCATTGGTGATTTAATACTGGCCCCTCTACAGGCTCGAGTAATTCTTGTTTAGTCCATACAAGAATTTCTCCACTCTGCCTGGTGACAAGTATATGAGTTCACTTTGAAACTTCTACGTGGTTTTGCCCCTCGTTTATCAGGCCTGTTGATCTGCTGCATATATTATCACAGTAGGAAATTTAAGCATATGGTAAGAACTAAGAGGTCCTTAATTAAAAGCAGAAATTGTTTTCAGAAACAAGCATGTAGTTACTACAAGAAAAACAATCACTTTGATTAATAAAAGGGATGATATAAATTCTTCCCAAATGCAACATCAAAGCTCCACAATAAACATAAAAAGCTTACTATCCATTAATCACCAACTGAAAAACAATACTTAAAATTGTCACTGTAATTTTAACAGTGACTAATATAAATAATGACTAAATTCAAAAGGAAAAAGCCACAACAGAAATGCCACAAGCCTCTTCAATCCAAGGAAGAGTCAATGTCAGCTTGCCATCAGACACCCACTCAAAAACAACTTCAGCACCATTCAACCAACATTTCTTTGGAGACACACTTGAGTAAGCTAAGAATTTCCCTCTACCTTTCACTTGAACCTTGACACCCTTCTCAGTTCCTTCAGACTCAACGTATTCCAATTCTTGAATTGTGCCAACACTGTTGAACATGTTGGTTAGACCAATAGGTGCAAATTTGATGGTGAGGCTGAGTTTCTTGATAGGAACAAAGCTGAAAAGCTCGAATGATGATGGCTGGATAGTTACTTCCATTGCATCAGAATTAGGGGTCATGGAGAGGAGTTGTTCAGCTTGGTTGAGATAGATTATGTATTCTTCTGCTTTACCCATACGAGCAGCCTCAACTTTTTGTTCCCATTCAATATCAGTAACATGCACCGAGCCAGACACTGGCCTGTAACATTCTGGGTGGCCTATTATCTTATGCTCCTTGGTATCCCATCCTGCACCTTGGCAGTTGAAAGCTCCAATCACACCCCCAAACTGCATGATAAACAAGCCATTTGGTACTGTTTTGTAGAGTTCTCAGAATAGTTTTTCTGTTTCTTGGAAACAGAAGTTACACCAAGCAAAAGAAAACAGTTCTTAGAAAGAATCAAAAACTAAAAAATAGATTCTAAGAAACAGAATTTGTTGAAGATGCAAAGCTACACAGTTGGTTTACCAAACCCTCACAGTTCCATAACTTTTATATTAAAAACTGTTTCAAAAACCCATTTGACAACCAAATAGATTTTAATTGCACGATAAACAAATCATTCAGTATCTTATAATAATTGAACTCAAATTGGCTTATGGGTAAAAGAAATTTTCCATAAAAAGTTAGTAAATGAATGAGGAATTGGAGGTACCTTGTTGAAGTTGAAAATCTTGAGAAGGGACTTGTTGTCAAACAGAGGATTCTTGAAGAGACAATCTCTGGTTGGGAGGGCAAAATGTTGGCACCTAGGAACAGTACCATCAAGAAAAACAAGCTGCTTAATAAGATCAAAATCATGACAACCAAGAGAGTCACTCAAGTAGACAGGTCCACCACAAATAGCTCTTGATCCAGCATGATATTTGGCACACAGATGATCAGACTGGAACATATCCCAATCTGGTTGTATCATCTGACCCATCCACAAGCTATTATATGCACAATGGATCATATGAACACCTTGCAACCAGTACACGCCATTTGGGTCTCCATTTGGATCCTGGAACCAGAAATCATCACCTGTTTTCTCCCATTAGCACAATAATTAGTACTTTATTTAGGGCAGCAATTAACCACTGGAAATTATTAAGTGGCAGAAGCAAATTAACAAGACAATTCCTTACCAACTCTGCCAAATGATATCTGCTTTGTCCCAAGGTAGAAGAAGTCGTTGCATTGTTCCATGCTGGAGATCACTCCACTTCCTTTGAAATTCTTTGACATAGATTTTGTCAGTCCATTATAATAAACCTTTGCAAGCTCAACTCGCCCTCCGAATTCCTCAGACACATATTCAAGAGTCTATTTGAATAAACAAGTAAATAAACATAAAATATACAGACACATAAAATAAAGGGTAAAAATTTGTTACATTAAAAAAGAAGATGAAAAACTTACATGAATGACATCCACTTTAACTCCAGTAATACCAGCACTGGAAAGGTAAGAGTGCATAGAGTCATAGAAATCATCTGCTTGAGAAGGATGAACAAGGCCAATACCAGCTTCAACAATTTTGTCAACAGCAAGATCTGACATAGTCCCATCAAGTCCAGGAGACACTTTGCAAGGAATTATCTCGGTATTGAGATGGGTTGTTCCAGGCCTAACACCACCCCAAGCACCACAAAGAGCATGCCACACATAGATATCATCCAAACCTTTGAAATTTTTCCTCAAATCCTTTGTAAAAGCCCTAAGACCAAACTCCTCAACCTTGCAACAACCCCTTCCACAACCTTCACTAGAAGGGAGGCTGCTTCCTTCATGATCACCAACAAATATCTCATTCAACTCTCGCTTCAACTTCTCAATCTTTAAGTCTAGCAAGGACAAATCAGTTACCCCAGATTGGATCAACTTCTGGTGCTCCTTTATGGCATGTTCAATCTCGATAGACTTGTTGATTAGCATATTTGGCTTCTTTGGATTAAAGGAAGGAGCTTTAGGACCCAACAAGGATCCAACTTTGTATTTCCTGAACTTTTCGCCTTCATCAAGCCTGTAAATCCTAGCAGTCATTTGCTCCCCACCAAGAACAAGGTTTTTTGCATCCTCATTCGGGCGATCACTATCAAAATTGATGCTTTGCCACCCATCATCAATGATGATAAATCTTGGTGAGACACCACCTTCAGAAAACTCATTCACTCCTTGCCATATACCAGCGGGTTCTACAGTCAAGTAAAAGGAATCCCAAGTGCACCAACCAAATTTATCAATGATAGAAGGCAGAGTTTTCTCTTCTAGTAGCTTAAAAGTATTGAGATGGACTCTTATTGCACTAAAGGCCTCTTTCATCAAGTTGTAGGGATTATCAGAGGCATGAACATAAGCAATAGCATCAAAAGAGCACGCTTTCACTTTAGTAGAACCACTCTCAGCACAAATCATGACGTGACCGTCATTGCCAGGAAGAAGAGAAGACCTAAAACTGGTTTCAATTATGGGTATGATAATGACATAGGACCTTATCTCGGGGACATCTAAGACTACCCATTGGGTTTCCATTTGCAAATCTGACCCGGAACGCCCTACCCATTGAGTAGACCACCATGTTTTGAATCTGAAGACACTGAGGAAATCCCTATCGTTGAATCTACCTAAGGAATTCATCATACGATCGGATGGTTCATCTTTAGTGAACCCGAGGAAGCCACCTTTGTGGGACAGGGCTTGGACACATTGGAGCAGGGGAAGAGGAGCATCAGAGGATTTGAAGGTAGATGAGAAGGGAGTGAAAGTGACATTGGTAGGAACATCAGAGAGAACAGAAACACCTTGGACACTCAAATTTCCATTGAACAAATCAAAGTACTTTTCCAAAGGGTGGGTTTCAAGGACTTTGGGGACCAAACTGGCTGGATCATTTGGGGGAGCCATGACAGAGGAAACCAGAGCCATCTATAACAGAGGAAAAAACACAGAACAATGACAAGACAAAGGCAAGGGAAAGCTTTGGTTTTTGATGTGGAAGATGATGAAATTTTAGAGGGTTTATAGAGTTCTGAGGATCACTGATTTAAAAGATGAATCTTTATAAATTTATATAAATAAAATCTTAGTACATCTTTGTTCAAGCATTAGATTTCGAATCAGTTTACAAATAAGGAAGATAAAGATTACATAATAAACAAAGAAATCCTAGAATATCTCCACCAAATTGTAGGCATTTACAGTCTATGATACACTTGACAGAAATAGAAGCTGTCAAGAGAGATTAAAACGAAGGTCACTAATATTTTGCAGGATTTTGTGAGTATTCTTCTCCTCTTTCCTTTCAGAAATTCGACATAATGTTCTTTGTGCCATTAATTATATATATTTCTAAGATTTTCTACCGCATGCAAGAAAGGTTCTTTTCTATATTCTCGAGGTCTATAGTTCCTCTTCCCTTACCCTTGTGGCTTTTGCAAAATCTACTCAAGCTAATTCTGGAGTGCCAGGATTCGTGAATATCTCCACAGTAATAAGGTCTTTCACTATGTTTAAAAAATTCCCTAAATTTTTTGGATTGTTGGGTTTTATTTTATGTATTTGGGTAGGACTAGGGTTTTTATATATATTTAGACCTTTCTAAAGTCATTTTAAAAATTTAAAAAAAAAAACCACTTTAAACCATTTTCAGTTAGTTCAGAATGATTAAAAAGAAAATTTTTCCCAAGTTATGGGAGAGATTCTTCTCCCTAAAAAAGAATATTGAATTGCACCATAGTTTAAGGAAGCCGAGGAAATTTTCCCAACTTTCCTTAAGCAGCAGTGGGAATCCTATTAGAAAAGAAGGGGAAACTATGGAAATTATTACCCCTCTTTGTAGCCGATGAAGTAGCTAGAAACAGGGCCCTAGACATAGAATGGTAGATAAATCAGATTTAAAATTGAATTACTTCATTCATAACATTGGAATTATTTTTTCTTTGTAGCTCAAGCTAAGGGATTGGTATGCATTGCTCTTTTAGTAAATTTGGAACCAGAAAATATTGGCAAGTTATCTTTTAGAGAAATTTGTCCAAGGCATCTTTGCAAGATAACTGTTTGGCTTATAAATTTCTCTGAATTTTGTAGAGATTTGAGACTTTTAACTTTTAACTGGAAAGTTATTGGATTAATACAATATTTTCCAAATTCAGTCACCAGCAAGGCATAGAAGAAGAACTAGTAGGATTTATATTTTGCAAGTCCCACATGCAACATAGTGAAGGAAATATAAGGATAGATTAAAACCTTACGTAGAACCATCAATATTTTGATCTTGGAATGGAATCAAAGAAAAGGTTTGGCGGAAACTGAATGGCGTCGATGCTTCCTTCTAACATCTTCACCACTCTGATCATTGTAGGCCGAACAGTTGGATCAGTTTGAATACACCACAAACCAGCTAAGATCATCTTCTTGGCGATTTCTTCCTCACCCATCTCAAAATTTTTTATCCCCATATCTGTTTGCTGTTCAAGACAGCTGTAAATCCAATGTGGAAAATATATCTCGCTAATGTTTTCCACTCTTATGTCAAGGTTCTTTCTCCCTCCAGCCATTTCGAGCACAATCATGCCATAGCTATAGACATCAGACTTATATGAAACACTTCCAAAGTTTCTGCAATACACTTCTGGTGCAATATACCCAATCGTGCCTCGAGCTACTAGCATTGATACAACACTCTCTCTACTCTGACATAATTTAGCTAAACCAAAATCAGAAATTTTTGGAATGAAGTCTTTTTCTAGGAGAATGTTGTGAGGTTTTATGTCGAAATGCAATATGCGAGTGCTACAACCCCGGTATAGGTACTCAAGCCCTCTAGCAATACCAAGAGCAATCTGGTAAAGCTTTTCCCATCCAAGCTGATGAGCTTGGCTTGATTTATCTGCAAAAAAAGAAATTTTTCCAGGGAACCATTGGGCATGTACTTGTAGATGAGCGCTCGTTTGGAACCCTCAGAACAGAAACCTAAAAGACACAATATTGAGATGATTTGTCCTTCCTATTGTTGCAACCTCCTTGATAAATTCATCACCATTTCCTTTGGACTCGGTTAGTTCCTTAACGGCTACCAAAAAACCATTTGGAAGCTTTCCTTCAAATACAGCTCCATACCCTCCTTACCCAAGTTTGATTTTGAATGAGTTCGTCATATTCTTGATATCTGAATACTTGTATCTAAGTGGAGCTAACGAACCATATTTCTCTAGAAACATTTCTACGACTCGAGTCTCTGTTGATTTCTTCATCAAAGGAAGGTATGATGATATGAGTTCTTTCCTGTACACGAAGACTAAGATTGACACAGTCACTGCCCCTAAAATCATCGATGAACCTGTAAATTACAAAATTTATTCAATATTGTTTTCTAATTAGAAGTTTCTATGGGCACTTTAATGTGTACTATAAACACTAAATGCCTAATGAACGGTGGCTTTGAACTTACCGATCACTACCTTGTCTCTTTCCAAAGTATGGCCTGCAAAAGCCACAATCACGGGTTGTGTTAAAAAGAGAAAAAAATTGCTTTCAATTCTTCAATCTAAGAGGACTATGTGCACGTTTGAAATAATTAATTTAGCCGATGATGGTTATTGTTGGTATAACAGAATCAACTTCGTTCCTTTCTTTTATTCTTCTCAGAAAGTAGTTATGTACTTATTTGGATTAATTCCAAGAATTCAATGGCCTAAAAGGAATCCTCATAATTTTGACAAATCTTCTATTATCTTAAAGAACAACCAATTAGACAACCAAGAAAAAGATAAAAAGGAAATTTTCCATGACAAAATAAAGGTAATTCATTTGATCAAAATTCGGAAAGAATACGTAAGGCATACCTGGTTTGTGGTTACAGTCCTCGGGATGATGCTCTCCATCGGGGCAAGCACAAACAAAATCATCAGGTGGGCGTACAGTTTCATCATACTTGCAGAAACCCCCAGATGCCTCACAATATTTGCAGGCAGCATCAAGAGGACGATCTTCCCACTAGTACTGTTTAGTTTTCCCACTGCCGATTTGAGAAATGGAATATCTATTGGTTCCTCACAATATTGCTCCGGATCCAGACGATATTTAAACCAGATATCATCTTATATAAATGTATAAGTACTGATCTTATGATTTTCACATGTCAGATTTAAGAGAAAAGGGAATGGGTTGCAGTTACGGTAGAAGCTAAGTGTCATGGTCTCTTGAGGAACCGTGAGGGGTGAAATGTCCTGATGATCGAAACTGTTATCAGGCCATGGACATGTTGGGTAGTCATGTTTCCTGTTGGTGACAACAAGACTGATTTTATTTTCTGTGTAGTTTATTCGCCGCACTAGATAAGTAACTGTTAGTGAGTTTGATGTAGGAGGGGTTATCACAAGAGATGCCGAGGCCAGGATATCCACAGTACCTATTTTTATCTTTTTTTTCTGTCCCAAAAAGGGTATTTGATTTGAAGACCATCGTCACATGTGTAAGAAGGGCACACGATTAGCGATGTATTTTCTGACTTGCCTTTGCAAGTTCCATCTGCTAGATGGAGAAGGACAATGAAAAGAATGAAGAGGATAGGTTTATGATCAGGTGGAGGAGACATTTAATCTGTGTGATTTAAAACTGCTTCACTCAAAACCACTTATAGGAAACAGTTGTCAAAAAATTATATTAAAAAAAACAATAGGTATGCATCATTTTTTATTATTTTGAGTCCCATTGACTTTCTAATTTTTGAAGGAAAAAAACAATAGCTTATACTTAGTCTGTAATAGACGCTGCAGTACCCTTAATTGGTTGCCATCTGTTCTTAATTTCTAATGGCCACACACTAAAACATCACTGCCTCCTAGTCCCCACCACTAGCAGCACTAATTTCCTAGCTTTTCTCCTGTATGTCATATGTTTACCTATGTTAATGATTAAAGCAAAGTTTTTTCATTTAACCAAGTGGCTACAATTTCATTCGGACTTAAAAACAAATTGGTTTAAAAAAAAAAAATAGTATAGCCGATTATAACTTCATTCTATGGAAGATATTAATTGAATTTTTTATCGGTTAGATTTAAAAAAAATGTTATTTTTAAGTTTAATAATTTTTAACAAACAATAGAAAAACTTTTAAGATTAAGAATTTTGATAAAATTTGTTAGAGGATCTTTGTTTCCATCAATTACTTAATTTGTTTGAAGAATATCACTTTTAATAATTTGTATTACTTACGTAATATTACTTAGTAAAGTAAGATATTTATTACTATCAAAATTATTTAGATTCAACAAACACTTGGTTATAGAGACAAACTGAAAAACACAAATACTAGCTTATGATTTTCAAAATTTTCACCTTTTTATTCCATGTTACTTAGCAGTTTCAAATTCTTTTAGCTATTATTTTTCTTTTGTAAATCATATGGTGTTAACTATCATTTGTTTTGGTTTATATGAGACACGTGTTCTATTAAGGGTATATATAATTAATATTATGTGGCAAATTTTATTTGCTTATAAAATTTATTGAGTACTAAAAAATTTTTTGATCAAGTAACAGTACGGTAGGTCATATATTTCGGTTAACCCTGAAAAATCATCTTAATTTTGCCTTTGTCTGTACAAACCGAAGTATTAAAACTTTTGTATTTGATACCCACAAAAGAAAACTCAAATTTCTGAAAACCAAAACCAAAACCAAATACTTTGATACCATATTAATTAAAAATAGTCAAAATACCCGTTATCCCAAATGGCTCAATTATTTATATATATTTAGCAAATTACAAGTCCCTCACTAACATCCACACATACATACGAAGAGACAATGATAAGAAAACTCAGGGTAGATGCTTGCATTTATATTAGTGGGGTTGACTTTGACAATTCAATTTTGACTTTGACAAAAGATATGAATCTACTCAGTATCAAGAAAGTCCATAATAGTATGAGGCCTAGAGGTAGCATTGCTCAATGGGCTCCTATAGTATGAAATAGCAGCTGTACCTCTAAACATTCATTCATTCTATAGCTGGTTATCAAAGGAAAGCTGTTCACAAAAGATAAGATCCAAGTGACTGGGGTGGACAGGATTTGCCCTTTGTGTAGAGAGTGTGATGAGACAATTGATCACATCTTCTTCTCTTGTCGGATTAGCAAAGCCATCTGGGCTATCATCAAGTTCTGGTTAGGTTGTAGAAGAGAAATGAATACTCTGAGAAGTGCAATCAAATGGATTCATAAGGAAGCAAAAGGAAATGGCCCTCCAACTAAAGCAAAAAGAGTAGCTTTTGCAAATATAGTGCACCTCATTTGGATGGCTAGGAATGCAAAACTGTTTGAGGGAACCTCAGTTCATCCTAATAGTATAGCCAGGAAAATCAAAATCCATGTGTATAGAATAGTTTATGCTAGTTTTTCTGAGCTAAGGCTTCTTTTGTAAGACCTCTTTTGTATTTTTGTAAATGTTCTCATTGTATATCTCCTGGGTATGCCCAGTGATTTTTGTAATTAATTGATCAATATAATTTTAATTTACAGATAAAAAAAAAGAAGATATGCAACACATATGAAGCAGTGTTAAAGGGTTCATAGTTTACGTGTTCTAACTGGTCTTTTATCAGGCCCGTTGACATGTTGAATGATCATAAAAAATTAGTAAGTACATTAAAGGTGTGTTTAGCAAGTTAGAAAAATGAGAAAAAAAGTAAGAAAAAAAAAGTATGTGAAATAAATTTTTTAGAAAGAAAAGTGAGATGAAAGAAAATTAAAATGATTGATGTTTTTCTCTTGTACAAATCATAACGGATGTAGAGGAAAATTTTCCAACTAATAACATAACGAAACGTGACACTCTCAAAGCAAAACAGTAATCTCGCACCAAAACTCTAATTTTACTATGACACTTTGGCATATGGGAACTCTAGTCATATTAGAACACTTCAGTCTATGGAGTCATAATGAGACTATAGCACTCTCTCATTATCACATGTATATACAACTTATAATCACACAACTATCTAGCCTTTTTATTCTATGATTATTCTTTCACATCACTGGATGTCAGAGAGTCTCCCACCACCGGAGACCTTTCTAGTTTACGTGTTCTTCGTGTGCATGGAAGTCTGTGAGATTGTCTAACAAATTTTCAGCATTAACAGAAGGGCGCAGTATGTGGGAAACGACAAAAAAATCTTGTTTTATGTCGTTACAGATTAGCCACCGATCCGTAGCTACAAAAACATCATATCTCATCAGATTTAAGAAAAATGTCTACGCATCACCTCAAATATCACCGAAAGCCAGATCTTCCCTTCAGATCTATAAGAATATGGTGGTCAACATAGCATACTGACTTTACTGTCACATCTACAATGATCCAACGGTGAGCAATTCAATCGGAGTGCACCACTACATTCACCACCTCCATATCTATCAGACGTTAGAAAGTCTTCCATCAAATCCGTTAAAGTTTGTTGAAAAACAAAACTTTTACCATCAGATCTTTCAAAATTCGACAATCCAAAGTGAAATCCGACCACACTAAAAAATTCGTTAGGCTTCGATCAACATATCTTCAAAGTTTCGCAGCAATTGAACGTTGAAAATTCCTCCATCGAAATCGCTGAAAAACTGAACTTTGACCGTAGATTTGAAAATTTTTGACGACCAAAAGTCATCACCACCACCATAGGGTGTCTCAGCATCCTCCTCTGAGCATGCTGGAAAAATTTCACAGCAAACAAAATCTCCAATAACCAGCACGCATCGGTGAAAGTGGCTGCATAAAGTCTTACGCGGTCAACCCCATCCTCAAGAACAAATATGCCACATGTCTATTTCGGATTGGGTACTCAAATTACTCTTATATCTTGAGAATCTACCACTGCCATATGTCTATGTCTCATTGGACACCCAAATTGCTTATTATCCTTTTAAAATCTAGCTATGACATGTGTTTCAGGCTCATTGAGCATTAAGATTTTTATTTTATCTTCAAGAATGACGACTTATCGACACGTGTCAATTGCGCATTGGCTAGTCAATGGCCAGTTGGCAATCATGTCAACGCCTAGTAATACGCCATGTCAACGCCTAGTCAACAACCATGTAAACGCCATCTAAGAGCCATATCAATGCCACCTAGCACCCAATAAGAGCCACCCTAGCACCATGTCAATTGACTCAAACCAGCCAATTCAACCATGTTTGACCGTTTAATTCACTATTTTAACAGTTTGGTTTAGCTATTCTTTACCTGGTTTTAGATTCAACGAGATCGGTTCCTATGGTTTTATGGCGTGTTCTTTCCAGATCCGGACTCAGAAGTTCAAGATTCTACTTTAACAAATGAGTTTCTTCGCAAACCATCTATTTTGACTCACATTTGACCAGTCGTTTCACACACTAAAGCTTGGTTTTATACATGGCTAACTCGGTTCTTAAGGTTTTCTCAACTTTTTATTTCCAGAACCGGTCTTAGAATTTTGTAATTTGACTTCCTCAAGCAAGTTTCTTATAAATGACCAAAGAAAAAACTGTTATTTCTTTACAAAAGGGCCTCAAACATGCCTTAAACTCAAACTGGCAGAGCTCAAACAACCATAAAATATCATAATCATTCACAATCAGGTATGATCTTTCCTC
This sequence comes from Bretschneidera sinensis, assembly GCA_023935145.1. Taxonomy (NCBI): domain Eukaryota; kingdom Viridiplantae; phylum Streptophyta; class Magnoliopsida; order Brassicales; family Akaniaceae; genus Bretschneidera; species Bretschneidera sinensis. The sequence goes on along the minus strand of CM043704.1, from coordinate 86,399,878 downwards.
GCTTCATATATATCAAGTTTTCATGCCAACTACGCTGTAGTAACTACGCCTCTAAGAAAAATTCAAAACCGTTATAAGCCAATGGCACATCCAAAGTCATTAGCCAATGACACACCAAAGCCGTCATCAGTCAATGACGCATCCAAAGCCATCAACCAATGACGCCCAAGAGTCATCGTCACTGACACACAAAAGCCGTCATCAGCTAATGATGCATCCAAAGCCTTCTGCCAATGACGCATCCAAAGCCTTCTGCCAATGACGCATCCAAAGCCTTCAGCCAATGATGCATCAAAAGTCATCAGCCAATGATGCCCTAAAGTCATCAGCCAATGATGCACCAAAGTCGTTGTCATCGACGCATCCAAAGTCATCACAGCCAATGACGTATCTAAAGTCGTCAGCCAATGACGCATCTAAATCCATCAGCCAATGACACATCCAAAGTCATCAGCCAATGACACACCAAAGCCATCATCACTGACACATCAAAAGCCGTCAGCTAATAATGCACCAAAGCCATCGTCATCGACACATCAAAAGCCGTCAGCTAATAATGCACCAAAGCCATCGTCACCGACACATCAAAAGTCGTTGTCACTAACATATCCAAAGTCATCAGCCAATAACGCATACGAAGCTATTAGCCAATGGTGCACTAAAGCCATCGTCAGCCAATGATGCACCAAAGCCGTCATCACTGATGCACCAAAGTTGTCATCACCGTCGCATGAAAGCCAACCCGCCAAAGTCATCATCTCAAATAGGGGTTCAACTAATTCAAGGAACTCGGCTTGCTTGAGAAACTCACCTTGAAAAGCTCAGTTCGAAACTTGATTAAATCGAGCTCGAGCTCGAGTTGTGATTTTGGCTTGATTAGTTTGTCAAACTCGACTTGTTCGGCTCGCGAGCTAACTCGATTTAATTAATAAATTAAATAAATATTATATATATCATACCTTATTTATATATATTTAATATATATTATAAAAATATATATTTTTATTTAATAAAATATAAAATATTAATTTATTTTGAAAAGCTCGGCTTTAGCTCGAGTTTAAGTTGGCTCGCGAGCTGAGCTCGAGCTTGAATTTTACTTTGCAAGTCGATCTCGAGTTCAATTATTTTAGCTGGGGCTCAACTCGAATAAGTTTTTTACTTATGAACTGAGTTCGAGCTTGCCTCAAATCGGGCTAAGATCAGCTTGAATCCACCCATAATCACAAATACACTAAGACTTCATCTCTGAGGCACCAAATACCTAGGTAGATCTTGGCTTGAAGAGTGGTACAATGAAAAACTAGGGGACATTCCACTCCAAGGGTCACTCACTTTAGAGCTAATCACTCTTAAGGTAAAAGGGCTAACATGCTCGCACACATGGGGACTTGGACAAGCTCTTTATCTCAAAAACCCCCGAGGAGAGTGCCTTAAGCACCATTCACCCTCAACATTTTTTAGAAAAAACACCGAGGAGGAAGTCCTGCGCCATTCCTCTACTCGATACATTTTTCACAAAAACACCGAGGAGGAAGCCCTGAGTCATTCCTTTTCTTGGTGCATTTTTTTTTATTGAAACTCTAAGAAAGAAGCCCCTAACTATTCCTCATCTCAGTACCTTTATGCCAAAAATTCTAAGGCAAGAGCCTCGAGCTCTCATAAGTCTTGATACTTTTTTATAAAAGGCCAAGTCAAAAGCTTTGAGCTCTAGTAAGCCTCGATACTCTCAAAGCAAAAAGGTCGAGCTAAGACCACCGAGCTCTAGTAAGCCTCGGTACACTTTCCACTCTTAGTTGACCATTCCTAGTGAACTTCTCTCATGCCTAATGAGCACCCATTCCAAGTGGGCCTCTATGCCTAGTAGGCCCATGGTCCAAAAAGCTAATTGCTCCCATAGCTGACTAGCCAATAGTCAAGAGATCTCACTGCTCCCATGAACTTTGTAAAAAAAAAAAAAAAACAAATGTAAAGCCTTATCAAAATTCCAAAGAAAACTGCCAAGCAAAATTTGAGGAGAGAGCCCCGAGCTCTTCACCTCCTCGATAATTTTTCAATAAAATCCGAAGAGAGAGCCCTAAGTCCCTACGACCCTCGACCATTTTTCAAAGAAGTGTGAGAAGAGGGCCCCAGGTCCCTAGACCATTGACTATTTTTCCAAAAAATTCTTGAGGAGAGGGCCCTGAGTCCCTACGAATCTTGACCATTTTTTCCAAAAATTTCAAGCCAAGGGTTCTAAGTCCCTAAACGCCTCGATACGTAAAATTCATTTTTTACCGAGCCAAGGGCCCTGAGTCCCTGGACATCTGGGTACCTAAAGGTTCATTTTTATCGATCCCAAGGCCCCTAGTCCCTAGATGCCTTAATTTTTACTTAGCCAAGGGCCCGAGTCCTTGGAGGGATCAGTGTCTGAAACCCAAAACACAGAAAGGACAATTTTAGAATTCACTCTTGCACGCATTTCAACAATCTATTTACTTAACTACATAATTGCACTCAAGGAAATGGAGGCATCTGATGTAGAGGAAAATTCCTCAACTAGTAACATAATGACACGCGTCACCCTCAAAGGGCAAAACAGTAATCTTACACCAAACCCTAATTCTACTAAGACACTCCAGCCTATGGAAACCTTAGTCTTATCAGAACACTTTAGTCTATGGAGTCCTAATCTTACTATAGCACTCAGCTTTAATTACTTTTCTAATTGTACTCTACCCCAAAACTATATAAAAATGGGCTCTCATTATCACAGGTAAATACAACTTACAACCATAAAACTATCTAGCCATTTTATTCTATGATTATTCTTTCATATCACTAATTTGGTCGTCGGAGAGTCCCCCAGGGGATCATTCTAGTTTACATGTTCTTTATGCGTGATTTTACATGCTCGACCGTACAATCGAATTCGTGAGAACGAGCTTGAACTGCCCGATCTTAAAAGCAGGTTGCATAACTTATGCTGACACAGATGGAAAATAAAAATTAAAAGCTTGGTTATAAAATTGAGGTATAAGCACAACCGTGGAGAAAACAGGGGACATCTTCAATTCCTTTTGCATGGAGAAATCAGGGGAACAAAAAAAACACTTTGTGCTCTCTAAAAACTTTTTTACCTTCTGTTTGTGGGGGAAAACAAGGGCCATCTTCACATACTTTGTTGGTGCTTCACAGTGTTCTCATAGTGCAATAAACCATTTTGAAGATTAAATTATATGTTCATCAGCTATAGTTGAGCAAATGAAAAAAATCGATGGCAAAAAGACAAGTACACAAACCTCTGTTAACGAGTGATTCAATTAATGTGCTATAAAAGAGAGAAACACAAACAATGTGAGAATGAGTTTTAGCAGGGATGTTCACTAAACAATTAAAATGGATTAACCGAATCGATTCGATTAAAACGGTTCAGTTAATTGATTAAATCGTTATAAATTCGATTAACCAAATAAAATATATCGGTTAATCGGTTGGTTAGCGGTTAATTTTTTTTAACCATTTCAACCGTTTAATAAATTAAGAAATTAATTAATATTAATATTAATAATATGTTAAATATAAATATAAGAAAATAAAAAAAAGTATAAATTTAATGTATAACTTATATATAATAAATAATAAATTAAAAAAACTTAATTATATAAATAGTATCGGTTAACTGATTAACTAATCATACCGATCAAAATTAATTCAGTTAGTTACTATTTAAATACTTAGGTTAATTAAGTCGAAACAGTTAAAAAAATTAACTGAAAAAATCGGTTAAAATTTTTAACCGATCGATGTGACCGTTTTGAGATCGAGAACCTCTAAGTTTTAGAGAGCTCAAGCAAAAGAACCATGGGTTTAGGAGCCAGTTATGGTACTTGTACTCGTGTATGAGTATCAGATACAAGTATGTGTTAGAGTGTCGGACTCATCTTTTTTTTGTAATTTTTCAGAAGTTTTTTTTTTTTTTTTTTTAAATTTAGAGCGCCTAAGTGTCATACTCTTATCCAAATGTTGAAGGTCCGACATGGGTACGGTAGGGTAAAGTGAAGAGTTCATGTAACATACTGAGTCAACAAAACACTCTCACAGTTTCTTAGCATTACTTACATTTTCTTAAAGCAAAGGAAACCAACATTATTGAGTCTTAAAGCAAATGAGTTAACTAGATATCGTCGATCTCCCTATGCATCGTCGATTTCCCTATCCATTAACATTATGAAGAATATAATGGTAAACTTAGCATTACTTACATTTTCTTTTCTCTCACATTTTCACTCTACTAAATAAGTATAAGAGAAATCTATCATTTCCTTATAGTTTTTTATCCTTCACTGAGCACATGAAAGAAAAAGTGAGGGCCAATTTAGTTGAGGAAAATTTTTATTTTTATTTTACATAACACAACAATTTGAACATTCTTAACATAATTAAGAAAACCAACATTTTTTTCAATATAATAATAGAAAAAGTTAGGAAGATAATACTATATTAGGAATAAATATGTTGTTTTCCAAATTATATTAAGAATGTCCAAATTATTAAAAATAATACTAAAAAAATGAAAATGAAAACTTTCCATAGCTTAACGGACCCTCGATCTTCTTACTTTTCTATCATATATTCTCATTTCTTTTCTCTTATTTTTTTCGTACTAAACATACCCGAAGGATGAGGTAAGAAATAAAAGGCCCTCAATTGAAAGCTTGTACCAAATTAAAATTCTTTCTTCTTAGTATAATTTCCCAAAATCTTATGTGATGCATAGCCAAATTTCCTCGTTTTTCTTTGATGCATAAGTATTTTTTTAAAATTTATCCAATATATAACGGTACAAACAAGGCTGCGAAGTAGCTAAAGATAGCAACAAGTAGAAGCAAAACAAACAAACACAATTTGAAAACTTCATAATCAAACTAGGTCTTACCAATCCTGATTACAATTTTACACCTTATGGCTGATGAAGTAGCTTGAAACAGGGACTTTCTACCAGCATGAGAATAGCAAAATATCAGATTGGAAATTGAGTTAAATTACTTTATTCATAACTAAATCTAAGTAATTGGCATGATTCTCAAGTACCCTTTTTCTAATTTTGGAACCAGAAATTATTGGCAAGTTATAGATAATAGGTGAAAATTGTCAAAGGCATCCTTGTGCAATTAATGTTTGCTTGTACTTTGGTAGGGGTTCAGCTTCTATCTAGTACAAAACAGAGGAAGAGGCTATTATTATCTCCCTCTTCTTGCAACAAGTCTCAGACTCTCTATTTACCAATTAATTTTCACACGCAATCTCCTAAATTTCCTTCTCTTGCATTAGACATCAGATTTGTACGAAACACCTCCAAAGTTTCTGCAATATACTTCTGGTGCAATATACCCAATCATGCCTCGAGCAACTAGCATTGATACAAGATTCTCTCTGTTCTTACATAATTTAGCTAAACCAAAATCAGAAATCTTTGGAATAAAACCCTGATCTAGGAGAATGTTGTGGGGTTTTATGTTGAAATGCAGTATGCGAGTGCTACAACCGCGGTGTAAGTACTCAAGCCCCCTAGCAATACCAAGAGCAACCTGGTAAAGCTTCTCCCATCCAAGCTGATGAGCTTCACTTGATTTTTTATTTGCAAATATAAATTTTTCAAGGGATCCATTGGGCATGTACTCGTAGATGAGAGCTCATTTGGGACCCTCCGAGCAGAAACCCAAAAGAGCGATAATATTTAGATGATTTGTCCTCCCAATAGTTGCAACCTCATTGATAAATTTATCACTATTTCCTTTCGACTCTGCTGGTACCTTAACAGCTACCAAACAACCATTGGGAAGCTTCCCTTTGAATACGGCTCCATACCCTCCTTGACCAAGTTTGTCTTTGAATGAGTTGGTCATCTTTTTTATATCTGAATATGTTAGGAAAAATTACCGGGTCGAAGCTAACACACAACTAAAGCGAAATGAGAAAAATCAAGATAAACTAGACACAAATATTTTACATGGAAAAATCCCGAACAAATTGGGGAATATTTTACGTGGAAAAACCCCGAACAAATTGGGATAAAAAACCACGGGCAAGTGTAGGAGGATTTCACTATTGTAAAATAGGGATTACAACACCTTCTCTCTGATTACAATGAGATAACAATTGTCTAATCTCTATTGTAATAGGAGAAACAACTCTCTCAAAAATCGGGAAAATATTATTTACAAAGAAGGAACAAATTTTCTTCTCTAAGTAGTAACTCTCAAGAAAACTCTCACACTCTCTCTAATACTCTTCTTGGTGTGTATATTTGATTACAAATGAGAGCCTATTTATAGGCTTCAAGAACACTATTGTTCATTCACATGAACACTATTGTTCAATCACATGAAAACTATTGTTCATTCACATGGCCACTATTGTTCATTCACATGGCCACCTTTGTATTATGGAGAAAGTGGCTTTAGCACTCAAATACTATCTCTCATTACATTCTCCCACTTAAAGTCACTTTCGTAATCCTTCTATCCTTCCTCACTTGCCAAATCAATGCTTGCTTACGTTTCCACTAGACCATATGAGGATCTACACCATTTAAACTTGTCAGTGTTGATCGGCTTGGTCATAACATCTGCTAGGTTCTTGTCGGTGTGAATCTTCTGCATATCCACACTACCTTCTTCCACTACTTCTCGAACGAAGTGATATTGAACCCTTATGTGCTTTGTCCGTGAATGAAAAGTTGGATTCCTTGCAATGTGCAAGGCACTCTGACTATCACAAAACAGAACAATCTTCTCCTGCTTGTGCCCGAGCTCTTCCAATAACCTTTGTATCCAAACTGCTTCCTTGCAAGCTTGTGTAGCCGCCATGTATTCTGCTTCCATTGTAGATAGATCCACAACCATCTGCAGTTTAGAAACCCAGCTTACAGCTCCTCCTGTAAGTGTAAACACATAACCTGTAGTAGACTTGCTTTTATTGAGATCCCCTGCAAAATCTGAATTAACATAGCCTCTGACAGTAAAATCTGATCCTCCGTAACATAATGCAGCATCTGAGGTTCCTCTGATATATCTCAGAACCCTCTTCACAGTATTCCAACGCTCTCCACCAGGATTCGCCATAAATCGACTAACCACTCCCATTGCTTGTGCAATGTCTAGTCTTGTACAAATCATAGCAAACATTAAACTTCCCACTGCTGATGCATACGGTACTCGAGACATCTCCCTCCTCTCTCCTTCATTGCTAGGACACGTACTTGAGGATAACTTGAAATTAATAGGAAGTGGGGTAGAAATTGGCTTACTATCTTGCATGTTAAAACGTCGCAAGATCTTGTTGAAGTAGTTCTTCTAGGAAAGCCAAATCTTCCTGTTATTTCTATCTCGGTGAATCTGCATCCCTAGAATCTTATTTGCTGGTCCCAAGTCCTTCATATCAAACTCCCTAGCCAACTGTGCCTTAAATTTTTGGATTTGATCTCTGTTGGGGCCTGCTACCAACATGTCATCCACATACAACAACAAGATAATAAAATCATTATCACCATCAAACCTTTTGAATTACGTACAATGGTCTGAACTGTGTCTGTTGTATCCAAGGCTAATAATGAAGGAATCAAATCTCTTGTGCCAACATCTCGGCGCCTGTTTGAGATCGTATAGAGATTTGTTCAACCTGCAAACCAAGTTCTCCTTTCCTGTTTCAGCAAAACCTTCTGGTTGGAGCATATAGATTTCTTCTTCAAGTTCTCCATGAAAAAATGCAGTTTTCACATCCAACTGCTCCAGATGTAAGTCAAACGTAGCACACATAGCCAGGACTACTCTGATTATTGTAAGCCGAACCACCGAGAAAAATATCTCATTGAAATCAATACCTTCTTTCTGAGCGAATCCCTTTACCACCAGTCTTGAACGAAACCGTTCCACTTGATCATTGCTATCCCGTTTGATCTTGTAGACCCATTTGTTACTTATGGCTTTTCTCCCATGTGGCAATGGCATCAGTTCCCAAGTCTTATTCTTGTGTAAAGCTTCAATTTCTTCCTGCATTGCTGCCATCTATAAAGACACATATGAGCTACTTGTAGCTTCTTAGAAAGTTGAGGGCTCTTCATCCTCCGTTAAAAGACAGTATGCAACATTGCTCTCAGTGACAAACTCCGAATGCCAAGCTGGCGGCCTTCTCTCACGAGTTAACCGGTGAGCTTCTGCAGCTTCAGACTCGACTGGTTCTTATACCTCGTGCTCTGGTGATGCTTCAGTAGAAACTGGAGTTTCTTGTACCGGATTATTTTCCACCTGTATTGTTGTAGTCTCTGTAACCTCTTTCGACGTGCTATCGTCTTCATCTTTTTGTAGTAGTTGATCTTCTGCAAAGATCACATCCCTATTGACAATAACCTTGCGGGTAGTGGGATCCCACAGGCGATACCCCTTTACTCCGTCAGCATACCCCAAGAATATACACCTCCTAGATTTCAAATTCAACTTCATTCTTTTTTAGGCATTGTACATCACATACGCAGGACATCCAAAAGAATGTAAAGTAAAGTAGTCTGCTGACTTACCAGTCCACATCTCCATTGGCATCTTTAAATTAATTGCTGTTGATGGCGATCGATTTATCACATAACAGGCGGTTTTGACTGCTTCTGCCCAAAAAGAGTTGGGTTGACTTGCAGTCCTCAACATAGCTCTTATCTTTTCTGTAAGAGTTCTATCCATCCGCTCTACCACTCCATTTTGCTGAGGCGTGTATGTGATTGTGAACTGTCGTTTGACATCTTCTCGCTTATAAAGAGCAAGAAACTCGCCGTCTGTATACTCTCTTCCATTATCTGTTCTTAAGCACTTGATCTTTTTCCCAGATTCAAGTTCCACCCGCGCTTTGAAGTCTTTGAATACCGAAAATACATCTGACTTCTTCTTGATTGGATACACCCAACATCTCCTAGAGTAATCATCAATGAAAGACACAAAGTACTTTGCTCTTCCTAGGGACATTTCTGGTGACTCCCATACATCATAATGATTCAAGTCTAGAATGCATTTACTCCTAGCATCAGATCTGCTAAACTTCAATCTATGTTGCTTACTTGTAACACAATGCTCACAGAAAGATAGATTTACCGATTTGAGTCCTAGAAGCAGTTTTCTGTCGGAGAGAATCTTCAAACCTCGTTCCGACATATGGCCTAGTTTGAGATGCCACATTATCGTCGACTCTTCTCCCTTGCTGGTTGACGCGACACACGCATCAGCTTCCTGTATTGTTTCTCCTTTAAGCATGAATAGATTCGTTGCGATCTTTTCTGCCTTCATAACCACAAGCGCACCTCTGACAATCTTCATGATCCCATTTTCGACATGGGTCTTGCATCCAAGACTATCTATTTGCCCCAAAGACAATAGATTCTTCCTCAGGCCATTTACATGTTGTACCTCCTAAATAGTGCGAACCGTATCATCAAACATCTTTATCTTGATAGTACCAATACCAGCGATCTCCAAAGCATGATCATCACCCATGTGTATAGAACCTCCTGAGATTGGTTCACATTTGTGGAACCATTCTCTCCGAGATGTCATATGCCATGTTGCTCCTGAGTCTAGTAACCAGACGTCAGCGAACTGTTTTCTGCCTCCAACTACCGTTGTTGCATCGCTGTATAGAACTTCACCATCATTTGAGATACTTGCCATATTCCCTTGAGCATTTGATGACTCAAGGAATCCACTCTTCTTTGTGTACCAACAATCCTTCTTGATATGCCCTTTCTTGCCACAGTTGTAGTACTTGAAATTCTTCTTACTTTTTGATTTCGATTTACCATGATTCTGACTCCCACTGGGGCCACGTTCTGTTGATCTTCCTCTCGTTATCGTCAAAGCTTCCACTTGCTACGAACTTGCCTGTCTGTCTTCCTCGTTTTTGCACCTGGTTTCTTCTTCCAAAACATCAGCTGCAATTTCATCGAAGACTAGATAGTCCGTGAGGATGTTGTTCATCAAGTTGATGATGAGTTGATCATACGAGTCAGGTAGACTTTGTAGTAGAAGCTCCGCATGTTCAAATGCCTTTATTGTGTAACCCATCGATGTAAGTTGCGAAAATAAAGTATTCAAAATGTTGATGTGGTCGGTCACCGACGTGGATTCCGTCATTCGAAGAGTGTAAAGTCTCATTTTTAAGAAGATCTTATTGTGTAGTGACTTGGCCTCGTACAGTCTTGTTAAAGTATCCCAAATCTCCTTTGCAGTCTTCTTTTCCGCCATACTAGATAACACTCTATCGGCTAGTGCTAAGTGCAGATCGGCAATTGCGATGTCGTCTATCTCGTTCCACTTGCTATTGTCAGTGATCTCTGCGGGCCTTTCTTCAATTACTGCCAAACAATTGTCTTTCCTCAAAATTGCCTTAATCTTCATTTTCCATAACGAGAAATTACTCCCGTTAAACTTCTCAACATCAAACTTTGTTGTAGTTGACATCTCGTTCACAACGATCTGTTTCACACCCCTCAACCAATAGCTCTGATACCACTGTTAGGAAAATTTACCGGGTAGAAGCTAACACACAACTAAAGCGAAATGAGAAAAATGAAGATAAACTAGACACAAATATTTTACGTGGAAAAACCCCGAACAAATTGAGGTAAAAAACCACGGGCAAGTGTAGGAGGATTTCACTATTGTAAAATAGGGATTATAATACCTTCTCTCTGATTACAATGAGATAACAATTGTCTAATCTCTATTGTAATAGAAGAAACACTCTCTCAAAAATGAGGAAAATATTTACAAGCTCACATCTCGCTGGAATTTGTTTATTCTCTGCCCACAGATCATCTACGACATATATTCCAAAAGTATCGTTGTTATTATTGTCACACTGCAGATTTTTGAAGTCTGAAAGGTTTGACCTGCACGTGGTAAAATTTAACTATCGTGTACTCTTTCCAAGGAATTGTGAGGGAAACAGTTCCCACGTCAAAACTTGTTTCAGGCCAGGGACATATCATCCAGTATTCCCTTTGCGAGATCACTAGACTGATTCTTTTTTCTGTGTAGTTGATTCGCTGCACGTCACAGAAGCTGTCACCCAGTCTGATGTAGGATGGCTTATCACAAGAGATGCCAAAGCTGGGATATCCACAGTAGCTACCCTTATCTCGATCCCAAAAAGAGTATTTGATTTCCAGACCATCGGGACATTTGCTAGAAGGGCAGAGGATAAGCGATGAATTTTCTGTATTGCCTTTACGAGTTCCATCTGCTAGAAGGAGAAGGACAATGAAGAGAATGAGGAGGAAAGGTTTCTGATCAGGTGGATGAGACATTCAAATCTGCAGGGTAATGAAAAATTGCTTCACTAAAAAAGGAAGACATTGCCAAACAATTTCACACCCTCACACAGATAGAGACTGAAAGCTCCAGGAAAATGCTTGCATATCAGTAGGAATCCAGCTATAAAAGGACTGTTCTTTTTGTTTGTCAAACTTAACTAATTGGTCATTTAGTATTGGCCCCACTATGTCCTGATGAACTCGAGTAGTTCTTGCTTAGTCATACAAGAGATCACACGAACACAAACTTGATATATATGGATGGGCACCAATTTGACTAAAAAGCTAAAGCACAAGAGTTTTGGGTCCAAACCATGTATATGAGCTATTATTAATTTTTATTTCTTTGAGATGCAAATAACTCACATGTGGATATTCTAACATCTAGTAATTACTGGGGTTCACTTTGAAACTTCTATATTGACTTAGACGAGAGATGCTACAAAAATAAGCATCCCACCCTCTCTCTGTTTGTGTTTGTTTACAACATCAACCATTGAAGTGTCCCTTTCCGTACAAGAAAATAGCTTATCACCGATGGATTTTTCCTTGTGATCAACAGTCTTTTGCCATCTGTAATACTTATCACTGAAGGAATTCCCTCAGTGATAACCCTCTCGGTGTTAAGCTCCTCGGTAATACATTTTTTACCGATGGCCAAAATATTCCCTTGGTGATAGGTCATCACTGATAGCTATTATCGAGAGAGGAGTCCCTCAATAATATCGTTCTAAAAAAAATTATTTTCTAGTCATTTTTAAAATAATAATAAAATAATCTAACCAACATCGAGGGATGGCCTGTCGGTAATAATAGTACTTATCACCGAGAGATGGGTAAAAAGTTGTTTGTAAAAAAATTAAAAAAATAGACTAAGCTCAACACCGACAAATGTGTCCCTTGGTGATAATAATTATCACCAACGGCAGTAATCCCTTGGCATTAATGTGCAATATTATCACCGAGGGATTTGTGATAGTAATTAATTTCTAAATTTTTTTTTCGATTTTCCCAATTAAAACATATTCAACTTGCTTCAAATATATTTAAAAAATACAGAATACAACGAAATCGAGAATACAAAATATTCCATAAATTAATAAAATATAATATAGGAATGAAAATACAATCGACAATAGAATATTCTCCCTTAAAAAAAATAGTCGAATATTCCAAAATTTCTATATACAAATGTCTAAAAATATAACTATAGGTAAGCCAGGTGTGTCCTCCTCTATATCTGGATCCTATGTATAGCAAATAACATGGTCAAATATATATGTAAACCAAAATAGAAACTAAATAATTTATGAAAGTAAAATTGCTAAGTTATATACTTTGTGAGTCCGCCTCATCAGTTACATTCTACTAAACGGATGTGATGGTAAACTCACCTCGTCCGTTACCTAAGTTATCTATTTCTTCTTTTTTACCTTAAAACCACTAAGTTATATACTTTTTGAGTCCGAAACCTCTCGAGTTTGTAACTAGTGATCAGAAATGGATTTCATTTGTTCCCACAAGTTACATTCTACCAAACGGACGTGACGGTAAACCCATCTCATCCGTTACCTAAGCTATCTAATTTTTGACCTTAAAACCGCTAAGTTATATACTTTTTCATACTGAAACCTATGAGGTTTGTAACCAATGATCCAAAAAGGACACGTGACAATCGTGACTCTTCATCCTGTAGAACTTGCACTTGTTCAGTTTAACACACCGTGTGCTAACTTTGAGGCATACCCGTCTGGGAACTTCAAATTTGAAACCCATTCTCAAACTATCTTTATCTGGGACTTGTTTAATGCGTATGTTGCTTTGGGTTTATATTTCAACCAACTCCAATTGAGGACGCCTATAAAACTTTGTCATATCTAAACGAGCGTTAGCATTGTCTTTGGTTTTACCCTTGACATCCATAACAATATTGAAGACGTTGTCAAACAAATTTTTCTCAATTTGCATAACGTCTAGATTATGGCGAACAAGATTAGTTGATCAGTACGGTAACTCCTAGAAGATACTCCTCTTTGTCTAATTATGATCCTTCCCAAATCCATATATTTCTTGTTTTCTACCATTGGAACCGAATGTGATTTGTTCAAAAGACATCACTCTAGTTTTCACATCTACACCCGACAACCATGGTGGCAACGAGCCACTCTCAGATCTATTTTGTATGAAACTATGCTTTTGCCTTCTAAAAGCATGATCTTCTGGTAAGAACTGACGATGACAGTCGAACTAAGAATTTTTATGACCATGTGGCAATCGAAACAATTTTGTTTGCTCTATATAGTAAGGATAAGCCAGTAAACCGTGAGTACTCTACCTAGAAAGCATACCATATGCAGGGAAATCACTGATTATCCATAAAAGTACAGCCTTCATATTAAAATTTTGTTTCTTAGCTGCATTGTAAGTATGAACTCCATCTGTCTAAAACATCTTCAACTTGTCTATTAATGGACATAGATAGACATCTAAATTCTTACCAAGGTTGTTTGGGCCAGGAATTACCAATAATAAGATCTAATTATGCTCTTTCATGCACATACCATAAAGTAAATTATAAGGAGTGATAAATACTGGCCAACAAGAGTATGAGGATGCCAAATGGCCAAACGGAGTGAAACCATCAGTTGAGAGTCCCAACCTAACATTACGTGGTTCATTGGCAAACTCGGGGTGAGTATCATCAAAATGTTTCCACGCCATCCCATATGCCGGGTGGACGACCATGTCTAGCTTACTACATTTTCCCTCCTTGTGCCATCTCATGTGTCTAATAGTGTTTTTTGATAAATGAAGCATTTGAAGTCTAGGTGTCAACTGAAGGTAACACCGCACCTTGTGTGATATGTCTTTTAGCTTCTTATTACCGCTCTGCCTAGGTTTAAACTGAGGATATCCACACATGTCACACACTTTCTTGTCTTTGTCTTCCTTGTAATACAACATACAATCATTTGGGCATGAATGTATCTTCTCATACCAAAGTCCTAACTCTTTCACTATCTTCTTGGACTTGTAAAAGTTTTCAAGTAACTTCTCGTCCTTGGGCAACATACTCTTAATTATTGTCAATAATCGATTGAAACAGTTCTGAGACATGTCAGAATCAGATTTACAATTCAACAGCTATGAGATCGTTGATAACTTAGTGTGCTTCTTACAACCCTCTCACAAGGGCTCATAAGCATCTCTCAACATGTCATAGAACTTCGCAGCATAAGGAATTGGATCCTCTTCGACATCCTAGTTGAAGTTTGGGCCAGTAACATTCATTACCATCTCCCGTATGCAATTCTTTTCTCTGAAACCTTCATCGACATGGTGATCTGATTGGGATGTCAACAGTTCACGTCTCAAATAACTCTCATCGTGAAAAATCCACTTCTTATAATTAGGAGTAAAACCTTTCCTATATATGTGCAAGGTAATTGTTTCTCGGTTTAAAAACCTTAAATTCTAGCATATAAAACAAGGACACTGAATAGTTCCATCATTATACATAAACGATGGATTACCATATGCAAAGTTAAGAAAAACCTCCACCCCTTCTAAAAATTTGGTACATATGGCATGATTAACAACTCGACGATCCATCCAACTATGGTCAGTTGTCATCGTTCTAATCACTAAAATAATAAAGTATCTATTGTCAATAAGCTGTTTTAAATATATAGTATTCTTTCAATTATGCATATTGTCTTTTACATACATATCAAAATATATGGATTGAAATAGCATGATACAATAGAAATCATATATTTTGTTATCACTTTTCTATCTTCCAAAAATGCTTCATTAAATATATATGGTTTCTAATGATGCTAACTTATAATGACAATCCGACATAATAATCTAAGGCTAACTTAATCTTTTTAAAAAAAAATTAAAAAGATAAACTAATTAGTATCAAGTATTTCATTCAGCCGATTATAATGAACGAAGAAAACTCTATGTCCTTCATTCACTCAATTGAATGACTTCATTCAATTGTCTGAACCTAATTTAGTCGACTGAACAACAACATTCAGTCGATTGGACTTCATTCAGTCAATTGAATGAAACCATTCAGTCAACTGAATGAAGGACAAAAGGTTTCTTTCCTTCATTCAATCGACTGGATGTCTTGAAATATAATTTTATGTTTTAAAAAGATTTTTCCAGTCAAAACAATTTTTTGTCAAAAACATTTCAATCAAAGTGAGCCATAATGAAAAGCAAAATACTTATTAGTAGAGATTTATAGATCTTACCTACCTTAGAACCTATTCTAGGTCTTTGATTTTGATCTAGTATCTCTCAAATAAACAGTCTTCGTCACATATGCTTGTTTTGCGTCTTGTCTTTGAATTGTATGTTGTTTGCAACTTGAACACTTAGCTAAAATTGTTAGCGCAAATAAAAGCTAATGTTTTGTTATAATTAAAATCAAATAAGGGTCAACAGTCGGGCTACACGATGGAGCAGCATCACTCACCCCTATCCCTTGGTTAATCCTCTTATCGAAAGTGAAGATAGATCGTTTTCTGACTTCAAAATAATACGCAACTTTTTCTTTTTCCTTTTTATTTTCCAGTTTGGAAACTGAAATAATATTATGTG
This sequence comes from Bretschneidera sinensis, assembly GCA_023935145.1. NCBI lineage: Eukaryota > Viridiplantae > Streptophyta > Magnoliopsida > Brassicales > Akaniaceae > Bretschneidera > Bretschneidera sinensis. Next base: position 86,383,926 of record CM043704.1, on the reverse strand, counting down.
ATTAGGTAATAGCTTTTATCATTATTATACTGTGAAGCACATTTTTTATTAATTCCTATGATTACTTAACTAATAAACTAGCCTTTTTTTTTTGTTCAGTGGTTTGAGTTAATGTTACCTTTGAATAAGAGGTTAAGGTTTTAAATACAAAATTTGCTAAAAAATAAAGGGATTTAAATACAGAGTTTTTTTGGGATTTGATCAGTTATTTATTATTTGCGAAGGGGACAGAAATAGGAAATTAACATCATTTGATCATTTTTTTTAACGAAGTGTAGTTAAATACTCTCTTCACATTGTAATCCTCTATGTCACTTTTGGTCTCATCTACCTTGTATACAGATATAAAAATTTCACCAATCCCAAACTTTCTACCTATAACAAAAAAAATACTAAATTTTCCAAGTTTAAAAATTAATAAATTAGCACTATCCTTATAAAAAAATTGACACTATAAAAAAATAATAAAACTTAGAAATATATACACAAATATATGCAAATAAATTCAAATAAAAACATTCAATAGATTAACAAATGTAACTATATATATATATATATGAGAGAGTGAAGAAACTTACAAAAATGGTAGAGAGAGAGAGCCCGAATGGAGGTAGAGAGAGAAAGCCCAAAAATCTATGAAGCAGGGAAAATAGGAGGAAAAAACCTAGAAATGGAGGTTGAAGATGGCAAAAGATGAAATATGAGAGAGAGAGAGAGAGAGAGAGAGAGAGAGAGAGAGAGAGAGAGAGAGAGAGAGAGAGAGAGAGAGAGAGAGAGAGAGAAAGAGGGGTGAAAATTTCTTTAGGGTTTTGGAAATTGAGTCACGTGGCGTTAGGAAAAGAAAGCATGAGAAGAGAGGAAGTGGGGAAGAAAGGTATATGCGTGATATTAGGTCAGACTATCATCGAGGGAATCTCTCGGTAATACGTTTTTATCCCTCGGTGAAAGTAGTTTATTTAATTTAAAATTAATTTTATATTCATTTATCAACATCGAGTGATTAAATTCCCTCGATAATAATATATTTCCAATTAAAAAACAAAAAAATATTTTAAAAATATTTTACGAACTTAACACCGAGTGTAAAAAATATTATCACCGAGGGAATTGTCTCTTGGTAATAATATTTCATACTATCACCGAGGGACACGTGTCCCTCGTTTTTATCTATCGTTCAAAACACTTATGCCTCGGTGGTAGTCCCTCGGTGATGAGCAATTTTCTTGTAGTATTTGTTTTCTTCCTCCTTCATCGAATGTAAGAATGGCCACTATAACCATTTTTATTCTCATCATTTCTGCATTTTCCCCTCGTTTTCTTGTTTTAGATTCCATTTCGACCGTTTCACTTTTGCTTAGTTGTGTTTAAAAGCTACTTGGAAGATAATCCAAGGAACTCTTATGGTCATTGAAGATAAATGTGAAAATCTGGAATTTTTGTCTCAAGATTTTTTTTATTTCCTTCATTTCCTTGTTTGGGTTTTCAGTTTCTCTCTTATTTCCTTAAATGAGTTAGTGCTTTCTACTTGAAGTCGACATTTAAGAATTAATGATACTGTCACGAAAAACTAACTAAAATAGCAAGCATATTTCTAAGTGGCATTTTTTTTTTACCTAATTGAGTTCGAGCTTGATAAAAAGTCGGTCAAAACTCAACTTGTCAAGCTGGAACCTATTATATAAATAAATTTGTTTTTCTTATTGAGTCGAGCTCGAATATCTAACTGTTTGACTCGCGAAGCTCACAAACCATTCAATTAATGTGTTTTTTTGAAATCTTATATATATTAATAAATATTTATATGTTTTCATTTATTAAAATTATATATATATATATATATTTGTATTACAGAGTCCTTTAGAATCATTAGGCTTTTTAAAGCTCGTGAGCTCGACTAAGATTGAGACAATCACAACCACTAAAATCATTGATGAACCTGTAAAATACAAAATTTATTCAATATATATGTGTGTGTGTAAATAGAAGTCCTTATGGCACTTTAACGCTAAATGGCCTACATGGTGACTTCAAACTTCTATGTCTCATTCCAAAGTTTGGCCCACGAAAGCCACAATCATAAGATTTATTAAGAGCTTTGGAAATAATTGAGCCGCAAATGGTTATTGTTAGTAAAACAGAATCAACTTCCTTCTTTTCTTTTATTCTTCTCAGAAAGTAGTTAATTATACATTTGGATCCAAGAGATTTATGGCCAAAAAAGAATCATATAAATTCTATTATCTTAAAAAAAAAAATTTATTGCCAATCTTTATTGGACAACCCAAGGAAAAAATATTTTATGAAAATTTTCATGACAAAATAAAGGTAATTCATTAGATCAGATATCAGAGTTCAGACAATATGAAAAGCATACCGGCCGGTTTGTACAGGTTTGGGGATGATCCTTTCCATTGGCATATTTACCCCCCCAAATTCCACACAATATTTGCAGGCAGCATTAGGAGCTCCCCACTGCAATTTGAAGCCTTCTTCGAAGGCTGACTCCCATCTAGTGCTGTTGAGCCTCCCTATGGCCGATTTGCGCAAAGGAAATTGTGTTACTAGCTCACATCTCGGCATTTGTTTATTCTCTGCCCAAAGATCATCTACAACATATATTCCAAAAGTATCATTGTTATTAAATTCACACTGCAGATTTTTGAAGTCCTAAAGGTTTGAGCTGCACATGTGGTAAATTTAACTATAGTGTACTCTTTCCGAGGAATTGCGAGGGAAACAGTTAGCACGTCAAAACTTGTTTCAGGCCAGGGACATCTCATGTATTCACTGATCACAAGACTGATACTTTTTTCTGTGTAGTTGATGCGCTGCATGTCACAAGAGATGTCACCAAGCCTGATGTAGAAGGGCTTATCACAAGAGATGCCAAAGCCAGGATATCCACAGTAGCTACCCTTATCTCGGTCCCAAAAAGGGTATTTGGTTTCAAGACAATATGAGATGAATTTTCTGAATTGCCTTTACGAGTTCCATATGCTAGAAGGAGAAGGACAATTAATAGAATAAGGAATAAAGGTTTGGGATCAGGTGGAGGAGACATTGAAATCTGTAGGGTAATGAAAAATTGCTTCACTCAAAAAGGAAGAATTGCCAAATAATAAGTCATCTTTTCATGTCCTCACACAGAAAGAGAGAGACTGAAAGCTCCAGGAAAGTGTTTGCATCTCAGTAAGAATTCTGAATCATTTGAGGCCTGTCAATCACACGAATTATAAACAAAAATAAAGAAGACAAGATTTACCTAGGTTCACCCCAGAATAGGGCTACATCTTGCCAAAAGTTTCTTATTATCAACCTCACAAATCTCTCGTTACAATGTATGTTCAGTACATAAAAGAGTATTTATAAGCAACTTAAGACGTCCTAATTAGAGTCGAATTAGGATTTCCGTTCTGCTGCAGAACTATAGCTATTCATGGGCCCAAACCCAAACCGCCAAGCAAAAAACCAGGCCCAACTCATGTACATGGCCTGGAGAGTGTGACCTCGTGTTCATCAGAGGTTCTACAGATCTGGTCCCGTGAAGTATACACCAACTCTAACGATCTCCCACTTGGGAAATACTTCACACACATGGAAAACTTCCTAGGACTCTATTTCTTCAAGCCCATCTCAGTAGCATACTACTCAAACTTTTCTAGACTAACTGTCTTAGTTAAGAAATCTGCGTTGTTCACTGCTATATCGACTTTCTCCAAGATTATCACCTTTTCTTCAATCTTTTTCTAGATGAAGTGATATTGGATATCAATATACTTCGTCCGTGAATGAAATACAAGATTCTTTGCTAAGAAGATAACACCTTGATTGTCACATTTCACCTTCACTGCTTCTTGTTTAAACCCAAGCTCAGCTTATGTAGATGAAAGGGCAACAATACTTTGCCTTTTGCTCACCCGACTCACTGCCCCACCAAACATATTGAACACATACCAGCTTGTAGACCTCCTGCTATCAATGTCTCATCCCCAGTCAGCATCAACTGATCCTACAATATCAAGATTCTTATTACCTCCCATACCTCCATAACACAATGCAAACTCTGACGTGCCACGAAGATATCTAATAACTCTCTTGATTGCAGTCTAATGCTCTTTCCCAGGATTAGACATATATCTACTCAATATTCCCACTGTTCGGGAAATATTTGGTCTCGTATACACCATGGTGTACATCAAGCTTCCAACTGCGCTAGCATAAGGTACATGTGCCATCTCTTTAGCTTCTTCCTCTGTCTTCGAAAATTGTTATGTGGATAACTTGGTTCCTAAAGGCATGGGAGTCCTTACCAGCTTGCTGTCAGGTATGTTGAATTTCTTTAACACATTTTCAATATACTTCTTCTGACTTAGCCATAATTTTCGATTTTCACGATCCTTCTTTATCTGCATGCCCAAGATAAAGTTTGTTGGCCCTAGGTCTTTCATGTCAAACTGCCTTGCTAACAATGCCTTCACGGTGCTAATCATATTTTTGTTATTTCCAATCAACAATATATCATCAACATACAAGGTTTAAATGACAAAATCAACCCCTAACATTTTCACATAAACGCAGTGATTAGCATAGCTGCGAGTGAACCCAAGCTTAATGGCATATGTATCAAACTTTTGGTACTACATCCATGGTGACTATTTCAGTCCGTACAAAGACTTCTTCAATTTACAAACCAGCTCTTCCTTGTCTTTGCTCACAAAGCCTTCAAATTGTTTCATGTAAATTTCCTCCTCTAAGTCCCCATGAAGGAAAGTTATCTTCACATCCACTTGCTTAACATCTAGATCATAAGCAGCTGCTATGGATAAGACACATCCGATAGGTGTCAACTTTGCTATAGGGGAAATATCTCACCATAGTCAATTCCCTTTATTTGTGAGTACCCCTTTGCAATCAGACGTGGCTTGTACTTTTCTACCATCCCATCTGCATTTGTTTTCTTCTTGAAAATCCATTTGCACCTAATTTTATTCCTATCTCTAGGCAATTTCACAAGGCTCAATGTTTCATTCTTGTCCAGTGCCTACATCTCATCTTTCATAGCATCCTCCCACAGATTTGCATCCTTTGAGGTCCTTGCCTCTTTCACTGTGCTAGGATCATCACTAGTAATATTTAAATGATATAATGCATTGCAAGTATTAAAGGAATACCTGATGGGTGGTCTCCTAACCCGTGTGGATCACCTTATTGCAGGCGTGATCTCTACCCTCGAGCCAGCATATGAATCCCTACCCTCTACATCAAAAACACAAATATCATGCTCAGACCCAACTGACTCAGAATCTAAAGTATCTGATGCAGTCTGTGGGGTAGTCTCCCACTCTTTATCTCACAGGCTAAGATCAATCTGAACCTACTTTGGCTGTTCCGGTACATCTTGGACAGCCGTCATATCTCTTTGTGTTTCCCTAAACACAACATCTCTGCTGTAAGTTGTAATTTTGTCTTTTGGATTCCATATCTTGTACCTCTTGACCACATTCTTATAACTAATGAAAATGCACTTCACTGATTTGCTGTCAAGTTTGTTCCTATTTTCTTTTGGCATATGCATATAAGTATCACACCCAAACACCCTAACATGAGCCAAACTCGGCTTCTTCCTGAATAATGCCTCAAACGGTGTCTGATCCTGCAAAGCTGATGTAGGTGACCTGTTCTTAAGATAATATGTTGTAGCAGCCGCCTCTGCCCAGAACTCCACCTCAAGGCCTGCACAATTCAACATACTCCTCGATTTCTCCATGAGTGACCGATTGAGTCTCTCGACCACCCCATTCTGTTGAGTTGTATATAGAGTTGTTTTTTGTCTTGCAATGCCACTTATCACATATAATTGCTCAAACTTGTCTGAGCAAAATTCCCCTCCATTATCTGTTCTCGGTACCTTTATCTTTCTTTCCAAATAATTTTCTACTAATGCTTTAAAATCATAGAACTTATCAAATGCTTCAACTTTACTCTTCATGAAGTAAATCCATGCATACCTTGAAAAATCATCAATGAAAAAGACATAATACCTTGATTTTCTAAGTGATTGGACCGAAACTGGCCTAAACATATCACTATGTATTAAATCTAAAATACTCTTTGCCCTCGTGCCAGTGGACTTAAAACTTACATAGTTCTGCTTGCCATGTAGACAATGCTCACAGAAACCAAATCCTATGGAGCAATCTGGGACTCCCTTCACCATCTGCTTTGACGATAATTAGATAGTCTCTTTTCACTGATATGCCCAAGCTTCTGATGCCATAACATAGAGGATGTCGCCTCATCATCAGTCGCATTCTCAGAGATAAAACCTCCACAGCACTGACTTTGTACTGTATTTCCCAGTGTCTTGTACAATGTACCATACCGAACACCTCGTGCAATTACTAATGATCCACGAGTCATCTTGCATGAATTTTTGTCACAGCTGAAATTCACTCCTCCATCTGCCATCTTGATGACTAACATCAGGTTCCTGCTGAGACCCGGAATATGCATAATGCCTGGAAGTGTTATAACCGTCCCATCATTCATCCTCAACTTTACCTTTCCACGAACAATAATTTTCACTGGAGAGTTATCTCCCAATAAAAATTTTCCCCCATCAAAGGTTTCATACTCACGAAACCAGTCCCTGTGAGGTGTCGTATGAAAATGTGCTCCTATGTCAATTATCCAAACACTCTGATTTGATTGAGCCAAATAGGATGCCATATTTAAGTCACCAGCATTATCATCATACTGGTCCTTGTTTTCTGAAACTGATCTCTCTTCTATCCACTTTTCATGGTTCACACACTTACTTCTGCAATCCTTCTTTAGATGCCTAGGCTTTCTACACATCCAACAATTCAACCCAGATTTATCCCTACTTTTTTATCTTTCCCTGATTTTGGGTTTATCACCAGACCACTTGTAGTCTTTATCATGGGTTCACCCTCTCACAAACAAGGCCTCTTTTAATTAGTTCTCTGTACCTTGCTGCCTCATCTCCTTAAATAATAAGGCTGCCACGACATTCTCAAAAGACATATCAGTCGTACCACTACCAATCGCAACCATCAAGTTATCCCACGAATCAAGCAGTGAACAACGTAGCATAATAGCCTTATCGTCATTCATCACATCAACACTGATAGATAATAACTTACTTATCAAAGTGTTGAACTCATGTAGATGAACAAAGAAAAATTGCCCTCAGCCATCTGAAGGTTGTACAACTTCTTCCACAAAAACAGTTTGTTTACCAGATATTTACTCTGATAAAGGCTTTCCAACTTCTTCCAGAGATCTTTCGCAGTCTTTTTTCAATAAACATTTATCAGGACAGAATCAGCTAGGCATAGCCGAATCAGACTTCATGCCTTCCGACCGAGTTTCTCTTTACTCCGTGATGATCGCTGAAGATGATATCGAAACCACCACTGGCGACGCCTCTGCCGTGGACACCGTAATCTTCGGTATCTCATCGACTATCACCGTCCACAGATCCCTATCCATGAGTAAATCCTCTATCTTTAATTTCCATAACTCGAAGCTCTTCCCTTTGAACTTCTCAATTTCAATCAGTGATCTAATCAATATCTCTGATCATTTATTGTTGAACACAAGGCTCTGATACAAATTGAATGATTCGAGACCTATCAATCACATGAATTATAAACAGAAAGAAAAGAAAACAAGATTTACCTAGGTTCACCCTAGAATAAGGCTACGTCCTGCCAAAAGTTTCTTATTATCAAACTCATAAATCTCTCATTGCAATGTATGTTCAGTATATAAAGAGTATTTATAAGCAATTTAAGACGTCCTAATTAGGGTCTAATTAGGATTTCCGTTCTGTTGAGGAACAATGGCTATTCCTGGGCCTAAGCCTAAGCCTAAACCCCCAAGCAAAAAATCAGACCCAACTCATATACATAGCCTGAAAGTTTCGGGGGCGCTACCCCCTAACCCTTGCCTCTCCGGGGAGTGGGACCCCACTCGCTCATTGGAGAGCGAGACAGTTTATGTAATTATTGCTATAGTTCTTACAATCTTTTTACTTACTATTTGTTTTGTTCAATCAAATCAAATTTGCACCAGGTTATGTTTTTGTTTTGTTGTTATTTACATCTCAGTTTGAACAATTACTCAAGTAAATGTTCAAGTTCTTTTAGATTTCCCCTATTTTTAACAGTTGCTTGATTTTTGTTTATTGTTGATTTATCGACCTATAATTTATTTGTTAAGAAAGTTCACTTTAAATTGGAATTCTGCGTTCCTTACATGTTTGCAAATTTAATGGAGAAACAGAGTTGCAAGATCCATCCATTAAAATCTAATGATTCACGGTTGACCTTATTTATCCATCTATGTGCACTAACCCAGTAAATCACACAACCATCCTTTAAAATTTGACTCATGCTACTCTATAAATTGAGACTATCCAGTTTACTTGGAACCACAAGTAATGATTTTCTTTCATTGGATTGGAACCATAACTTGACCCAGTAGATCAACATGCGTATAGCATGAATTGAGATGCTAGGTTGTTTAATCTGATAGAATAACAGATTAACATGCGCATTAGTGAGTGTTGAAATGTTAATATCATCTAATTGAAAGCATACTTTAATATATGATAGAGATTAATTATCCAGGAGAGTAAATGAAAATGAAAGTTCAGACTTGGTTAATATATATTTTTATGCCAAAAAGAATCACATACATGCAAATTATCTACCCAACCAAGTTTGTTCAATCATTTTATTGATGTCAAAAATTGATAGGTCAATTAAACGTGATCCTCCGCACATGAAAGTAAGAAACTCTAAAAATGAATCCCCTCAGTCTGATGCTAAAGTTAGATATGTTTTATAAAATTTTAAAATAAAAGCAAGAATTGAGAAGATCGAAATACACTGATTTTGAATCAAGGAATAACTCTATAGCCACGTAAGTTTGTCCAATTACATTTTTGATGCATATGCCAGAAAGACAATCTCATGTGAACTTGTGAACTTGCACACATGAAATAAAGAGACCACCCCCCCCCCCCCCCCCGCTAAGGGGACTCTCCAATGCTATGGTTAGATCGTTTTTACTCAAAAAATAATTTTAAAAAAGGAGGCAGAGTGATTTTGAATGAAGAAACAACTTTATTGAATGACAAATTTGTCCAATCACATTGTTATTAGCAGACAACATAAATTGTATTTAACATGAAACAATTATATTCTAATTAAAGCTTCTTTAACAATTAGGATAGTTAAAATGTACCATATGATGCAAAGTGATCAAACCACATGGTTGAAGTTGATGAATATTTTATTTGATTCCTATCACATGAGAAATCAAGAAACGTAACATGGATTTGTTTTTTAAAAAGTTAATTTTTAATTCATTATTGGTAAGAGTAGCAAATGCTCAAAAATGAAAATAACTTCAACATGTTGTCAAACAATTAACTAAGTGAAATGTTATTTTCAAGTATATGGGAAGTGAAGAAATTTTGTGTGCATTGGTTGAAGTCGAAGGGTCTTCAACTACTTGTTTTCCATCACCTACCATGCCATAAAATATGATGTGCCATATTTTTTAAGATTTTTTTTTTCTCTAGAAAACTAAGTTTATGAACTATTGCAAAAAAAAAATTAATATACTCACGAAGAAAAGTTGATGATTCATTACTAATTGTTAAATGAAGAATGAGCTCATCATCAAACTTTGATTGTCTCCTTGAATGTGCGAGTTGCTTGAGATGAGTTAAACGCACCCATATTTCCACTGAAATTTAAGTGGGTTGTCAACGTAAATTTTTCCCTCCAATGACAAACACTTGCCTAAGAGAAAAATGATGAACTTAGTACATACCATTGTACTCTACGTCAAAATCACCAGTACTTAAATTTGGTGTTCTACATGATTGGTACTTGTTACTCTCATAAAACGTCCTAATTGTATAAGCTCATTTAAGTGGGTTAGCTCATTATGATTATTAACAATAAAATTGCGTGTATTACTATTGTTGGTTGCACACCTTGATCTGAACAGTCAAGTACAATGGTTGGTGTAACTTTAATATTTTGTGGTATTTGTCCTTCACTTATATTTTGTCTCTTTGCATGGTTGGTTGCATGACGACGTGGAAGTTGTAACTCTGTTTGCTCAACGGTCATCATCTCCTTTTGTCTTTTAATCTGATTTCTTCAACGATTTTTGTGAAGTTTCAAATTTTAATGAAGTATTGTTAACTGCGTTTAATTTAAATAATATATTATAATAAATATCGAAAAAGTTATTATTGAAGATAAAGAAAACTATTGAACATTCGCATAGGTCAAACTGAATTTTTGATGGGCTTATATAAAGAGTTTTTTTTTCTTCTTTTTATTTTGACAAATTGTATAAGTTTTAGCAATGAAAGCAAAGCTCAAGATAAAAACATAAGTTAGTTAATTAAGGCATAAGTTTTGAAGGAGTAACTATTTCCAAAACAACCATAAACATGAAATCTTTTTAAGAAGTCTATTGGTTTTTTTTTTTTTTAAAGAAATACTCATCATTAAACTTTCCGAAGATAAAGTGAAAGATTTAATAATCGTAATTTTTTAACTCTTTTTTTTTAAAAAAAAAAAACTGACCATAAAACGAAATCATTTAAGGAAGTGTAGTAAATTAATTTTTTTAATCTAAATTAAATTTAAGTTTTATCAATAAGAAGAAATCTATTTCATAGTCGCATTGATCAAACTTAATTTTTGAGAAAGTGTATAATTCATTATTTTTTGAGATATTTCTAAGGCAATATTTTTGGGGTTCATGAGGACATCAAGTCATGGACGTGCAAATCCTGCACAAAATGCCATTTTGCAGAAAAGGACTAATCATAATCAATATACAACAACCACAATTTACATGTAGATAGAAAACAAAAGCAGACCATAAGAGAGCATATTCACAAACCTTACTAAAACAACAATGCTATCCAGTTCAAGCCCTACCACCAGATGATTCATGCTGTTGCATGATGGAAAAATCTAAAATATGAGACCAATTTAAAGAATTAGTGGATCTTTGGAATCTTCAAAATCAATATTCGAAGAAGAAGCATAACGTTTTGGTTTTCTGCGAACTGCAAACCAATTTTTACCTATAATCAACAATTGTGCAAGAGTCCAACTTAGTCCAATTTTTACCAAATATGTCGAGCAAAGAACTTCAAATTATTAGGAGGTAACGTTGAAGACTGGGGTAACGGAAGTCAATAAGCTAAAAAAAATTAAATTGCGGTGATAGATGTGGGTGCGGATAGCTGTCGGAAGTTGATGTTCTGTAGATTTTGGTGAAGGAGAAAATGGGCATGAGAAGAAGTTATGGAATTGATAAGGTATCAATTATCAGTGGGTTAAAATGATTTTACATTTCCTGCTTGTCGCTTGCGTTTTATTAGGGCCCAAAGCATTTTACAATTTTACCTATTATCTTAAAGTTTTTAAGGTTTTCTTCTTTTATATAGATAACGGTTTATTGAACATTTCAAATTGGATACTAAAATAGTGTTCTGACTTTATTATTGTCTCAACCCACAATATACATTTTCCTGTTCTAGTCACATGATTATTCATAACACAATCACCTTAACTTCCAGTTTTTCATCATTGTCTTTTGTGTTTATTGCTCTATTTTCAGTTGTATGTTTTTACATATATAATCTCAAATCCAATTTAGTCAAACAGCCAATAAGACCAAGATACTTAACTGAAATACAAAAAATAAAAAAATAAGGGATAGGAAAATTTACCAAAAGTGACATGGAACCAAAAGAGAACACACTCTTTTGGACATGCAAAACAATTCTATTAACTGTTAAAGACCAAATTATGGGGAATACATGAATCAAAGAGCGAAAAGAGAGAGACAAGAGTATGTGATTCAAAGAAGAGAGGGAGAGTGATGTAGGGTTTGAGGTGACAATCAAAGTGTCCAATCATATTCTCTCTAAGAGATGTGGGATACCAAGATTTGTACTACGTTTAGTTTAAATGAATTTCATAATTTTTATGGAATTCATTTGAATTATATAGATTGTTGTGTTTGGTTTGTTAATAAAGTGTGAAATTCTTTTACAAATGAATTGACCACATGTTTGTTTTGTTATTAAAATGTGTAATTTATTTTCAAATGAGTTCTAGTAGAATTAGATTAGTTATGAACAAATTCTATCAAAATTGATAAAATTTGCAAATGAACTCTGGACATGTGTTTTTATAAAATTAGAATGATAAAATTACTCATATCTCTCTTCCTCCTCTCTCTCTTCTATTTCTCATCATCCTTTATCTTTGTCTTTCATAGTTACTTAATCTATATTTAGTTAGGAATACCAAACTTTTGGTTTTTTTATTGTTTTAGAATAAAATAAAAAATATGAAGGAATAGGTTATAAAAATAAAATGTATATTCAAGTTGATATATCCTAAAGTAAAACTAATATTTTTTTTAAAAAAAAGTTAAATTAATATTTAATTTCTCGATTTCATCTAGCAAAAAAAAATCGAATTCTATTTTTGAATTATAAATTCATTTTATGAATTGAAAAGTAAATAGTGTTAATTTTGTTGAATAACATAAATAAAATTAAAATTTATATGTTAAATGAATTAAAACGTGATGTAATTAAGGGTATTAAGTAAGATATAAAAAATGAATCGGATTATTAGTTGATCCCAAACAAAAAAATCATTTCAATTCTATAGATACCAAACATGAAAATTCATTTGCAAATGAATTTTAGTTTCAATTCATTTGAAATTCTATACTTGATTTCATACCAAACAGAGCGTTGACTTCCATATTGGGGGCTCAACCTATCACCGAGCTTTCGAGAATACTTAGAAAATGCCCAATCATATCCTTTTTAGAAGATGTGGGATACCAAAACTTAACCTCCATCTAGGAAGTCCAATCCATCGCCGAGTTTTTGAGAGACAACTCTGATACCACTATAAGAACTCCACCTCCCACTTGACACGATATTGTCCGCTTTGATACACCAAAGCTCACGATTTTAAAATGTGCTATGCAAGTGAAAATAACAATCACTTATAAACAATCTAATCACATCCCTCTCAAACCGCCGTGAATACTAAAGTAAGTTTGACTTCCATCTTCGAGCCTCACAGAGTAATGTGCAAAATTAGTAGATTTTCATGACCAGCGATTATTGCCTTGCTAATTTTATTTTCCTCAAGTTAAGAAAATATTTTTGCTTCGGTATACAACTTTACAGTTGGATAAATTCAATAATGTATGCAAAATGGTTTTTGATAAAAAAAAAAAAAAAAAAAAAAAAAAAAAAAAAAATTGGACTAAATTTGATATATTTAGTAAAAATTGGTTGGCAGTTCGTTACCAAAAAAGTGTTATATCTTTATTAATATTATATAAATATAAATTACATTTAATTTTCTCAAATTTCAAATCCTCTCCCATCTCTCTCATAGAGATTTACTTTAGTAACCGCCAATGCTACCTGACCTCTTCACCTGATATCATCAAAACATGTTTCAAGCCTTTTAAAATCTCAATAAATAATAAGGTTTTGAATATTTAATTTTTCCCCTTATTGTAATGATTTTTTTTTTTTATTGATTTGAGGAGGAGGATATGGGTAGTATAATGGCGATATCGATAATGCATCATGTGGCCATTGTATTGAATATGCTTTGGTTGCTTTCTTACTTCAATCGATGCCACCCGGTTGCGTATTTTGTATCTCTAATCTATCTCTACTTGGTATGGTTTACTTCTTCTCTTCATTTCTCATTTTTTTTTCCTTTTTTTTCTTTTTGATTTTAAATGGATCCTTTTTGTCAAGAGAAGGATTGAAGTTGTAAATTGCTCTCTTTGATGTGTATATACGCTTATTTATTTGTTGTTGCTTCTACTTTTGTTTTTTTGGTCATGTGTGTTTTTGTATTGATTTGATGGCTTCCTCATGGTGAAATTTGCGGGTTTCTTCTTATCGGAAAGGTTCATGAGCCGTATGTTATGAGATTGCGGAAGAAATTGCAGTTTGAAGAGAGAAAACAATCTAATCAGAGAAGGGTATGTTATTTTTTTTTCCCCTTTTGATTATTTGATTTTATGTGTTTTTGCCCATTTATTGAGGTTGACTGGGAAAAAAGAGAAATCGAAATGAAAAGGATCGTAAACTTTTCATTCCTTCGGCTTTTGTTTGCTCTGCTTCCTAAAATTGGAAATTCACCTTTTGTAAAGCTAAATAGTGGAAGTTGGAAAGAGTTCTTTTGTATTCACACTGAGTGGTCTAAATTAAAATTATTTTCTCTGTCGCTACTTTTTGATCAGCAAATCAAAAAGAGCATATGTGCTTTGCACTCTTTGTCAGTATCTTCTCGTTGTTATGCCCTTTCTTTATCTTTCAGGTTCTTTCTGATTCTGAAACGGTAAGGTGGTTGAACCATGCCGTGGAGAGGATATGGCCTATATGTATGGAACAGATTGCATCACAGAAGATTCTGCTCCCTATTATACCTTGGTTCTTGGAAAAGTACAAACCGTGGACCGCTGTACGAATCCGCCTTCTCAATGTTTTGTTTCCAACACTTTTGGTTTTTGTCTTTATCATTTTGACTATCTGAATTTTGATATTATCACTGTATGAACATATTCTGTTTTGGTACGTTCAACCAAGTGAACTTTAGGGTTACTTAATTTAATTTTTTGTTCAAATTAGAGAAAATTTTCCCAATTGAATTGCATGTCCATGGCATATATAAGCATGTCTATATCATAGTATTATTTGTATCAGTTTTTGGGTTCAGGAGTAAGCAATTAGTAATATACCATTTTTTTCATTATAATTTTGAGATTCTGAAGTTTATCTAGTCTTACATGAACATTTGTGTCAGTGAAATTGGAGTATACAATCTGACCTAAGGATAAGGGAGTAATTATTCAGAAACTTTATTTTGATAACTGGCCATCTACTCACGGGTTAAGGATACTGCTGACTGGGAAGTTACTTCCAATTGTTGCTGACTCTCATGTTCAATCCAGTTTGATTGTATATTTTATATGTGCAGAAGAAAGCCGTGGTTCAGCATCTCTATTTGGGAAGGAATCCACCTTTGTTCACAGAAATGAGGGTTCTTCACCAGTCTACTGATGATGATCACTTGGTATATTTGCATCACCATGTGATTTGTACCATGCCTTACAATGTAATCTCTGTGGCTGTATTTTGTTTAGAATTTTGTCTAAGGTGGAAGTCACATTGTATTTAATGCAGGTATTGGAGTTGGGAATGAATTTTCTCACAGCAGATGATATGAGTGCAATACTTTCTGTGAAATTAAGGAAACGACTGGGATTTGGAATGTGGGCAAAGTTACATTTGACAAGCATGCATATTGAGGGAAAGGTACAAGATATTGGTTTTACCGTTATTGAATTCAAGTTTTCTCTCTAATATTTGTATGGTTCTTAGAATTAAATGAAGTTGTACATGAAAAAATTCATATGAAATCCTGCTGGTGCTGATTTTGTTAACTAATTTGGGGCGATAGTTTATGTTTCACTTGAATTTGGAGATCCATGGGCTGCTTTCATCGTCCAATTATTAGAAAGAACAAGCCGATTAATAGTTCTTATGTAGGAAGGTTGGTTCAATTGTTTCAACACGTGAAGCGATTATGACAAAGATATCATGGAGGAGTCTTTATAAGGTTCAAGTGAATGTATCGTTGATTGCTTATTCTCTGAAAGTTGTATGTTGAGCTCGTTGATGGTAACTTTACTTTGTTGGCTTAAATTGTATTTTCTCAATATTACGTTTATGCCAATCTTTTTCCATCATTTGTTGTTCTAAAGTTTTGGGATGAACAACTATATGATCTATCCACTGGAACTGTCAAGATTTTTGAAAAGGAACTTTTTTAGATCTGAAATATTGTTATATCTGGAGGTTTGATCCACGTTGAAGTAGACAAGCAGTTTAGGAATTTGGTCCTCGTTGAAGAGACCCACCTTATGAAGAAAAGGAGCACCCAATGAGGATATTTGTCTTTGAGATGCTTGAGATATGCCATCCCCTGTTATTGTTTCTGCAGGACTCATCTTTTTCTAACCTTTTTTTAAATGTTTTGTGTAAATTGGTGTAAAGAGTTAAAGTTCTCTCTGCTATTCTCTGACGTGGGTTCACAGTGTTGATGTCTAATCAGCGGTTGAACTTCTTAAAGAAACAGAGTTTCTTTTCAGAAATGTTGTAGCTTGTATACGACTGCTGAAAAGTTTTACTTATTTCGTTTTGATTACTAAATGTGCTTTCTGTTGGCAGTCCAAACTTATAAATGTATTCATTTCTTTCTTTGTGCTTTTGCGTTTTCTCTTTTCTTTTCTTTGGGAAGTATCTGCTTTATGTTGACTTCTCTTGCAGCGTACTTTTGAAGATTTTCACAAAATATGAAAATTTATTGAGTATAAGATTCTTATAAAAATAATATAAATAATGGCTATAAGCTTTCTTTCTTATTTCTATCGTTATTTTCTTTTCTCAAGTAAATCATCACCAACATTTTGTGGTCTTTTTTTTTTTTTTTTTTTTTTTTTTATGTAAAAGAGGGTATTGCTGAGTAAGTTGTTCTATGGTGATGTAACCCTAAATTGTCTAAGATTTAGTTAGTATTACATGATATCTGAAGTGAGTTTCATTTTCTGCTTTACATGGCATCTGAAATGCAACTTTGTTTTTTGCTATAGTCGGATCATCTTAAGTTTTTAGGATCTGTCATCATCATTTTTGCAGATCTACTGCAATTTAATTTATATTATTTTCTGTTTAAGGTATGTCCTTTCTCTCTTGCAGGTATTGGTTGGGGTGAAGTTCCTTTGTCAGTGGCCTTTCTTGGGCCGTTTGCGAGTATGTTTCTCTGAGCCACCCTATTTCCAGATGACTGTGAAACCAATCTTCACTCATGGGCTTGATGTTACTGAACTTCCAGGGGTTGCTGGATGGCTAGTAAGTTCAACCCAAATTATTTGCAGGATGACTTCTTTAAATTCCATTTCATCATCATTCTCTGTCTCTCCTAATCTTGTGTGTAACCTTTCTCTTGTTTAGGATAAGCTTCTTTCCATTGCTTTTGAGCAGACGCTTGTTGAGGTTAAGTTCTTCAAAAAAATTTTTTTCTTTTCTTGCTGAAAATGAGTCATGGTTTCTCCCTTATATTCCGAAGACAAATATTGACATTTTTGGATGAGGTTTCAGTTTCCTCGAATGCTAGACCTAAAAATTTACTCTCATTGCAGCCCAATATGCTGGTCATTGACATGGAGAAATTTGCTTCACAACAGCCAGGTAAATTATCAGAGAGAAAGATATTGGCCTTTGCACTGAATTTTGAGATTGTGGGCCATTGTTTGCTTAATTATAGCTGGGTGTGGACAAGTTAGTTAGATTTTGAAGCCCTTATCTACTGATGCTTTGATATTTGATGAGATTAATTGTGCACGTATAGCATAATTTTCTTTCAAACAGAATTGCCCATCATTCTTCATGTTCTGCTAATAGCCTAATGAATTGACTGTTGCTTAAATTGTCAAAGGACAAAAACATTATTTGGATTCTGGCGATTTCGGCTTGTAATTTGTTGAAAATGTGATATAAATGACATGAATTGTAATGCAGAAGTATACTTATCTTAGGGCATGTGTCTTGAGACACACAAAACAGGGAGTGTCATTTTCCACTTCTACATTTTTTTGCATCCACGCTTGAGGAAAAGTTGTTTCTCTCAACTGAGAGAAACTTTATGATTCTAAACAATAGTATTCATAGTGAAAGTATACCATGATTCGGATTGGTGATCTTGGATTGTAATTTACATGCCTAGGCTCTATGCATGTCCACAAGCAACATCCTTTCTCTCCTTACATATATGCTACATGTTTCACCTGCTCATTGATTGTCTGCATATCAGAAAGTTGGTTTTCTATGGACGATAAGAAACCTGTTGCTTATGCCAAAGTTGAAGTTGTTGAAGCATCTGATGTGAAACAATCAGATCCAAATGGTTAGTGTTTTTAAGTCATATTTCCAATGTATGGCAGACCATTCCCATGTGTAATGAATGGATAATTTTCTTCAGGATTGGCTGATCCATACGTGAAAGGGAAACTTGGCCCTTACAGATTCAGAACTAAGACACAAAAGAAAACTTTGGCCCCAAAATGGCATGAGGAATTTAAGATCCCCATCTGTACGTGGGAGTCACTTAATGTTCTTACTATTGAAGTTTGTGACGAAGACCTTTTTGTCGATGATACCCTTGGGTTCGACTCTAAACCTCACATGAATATGTGTGACGGTACCCACTCGCATTTTTCATTAATTCCTGTTATTTGACTCTCCTTTTACGTGCAGTGACTGTACAGTAAACATTAGCGGGCTTAGGGATGGTCAAAGACATGACATGTGGTTGCTTCTTCAGAACACTAAAATTGGGAGGCTGCATCTTGCAATAACTGTACTTGAAGACAATGCAAAGGTAATATCTATTAAGATATACCAAGTACCCGATGAAAATATGTGGGCTTTACATATTGTGTAGAAACACAATGGACAATGCTTTCACGGTTACGGAAAAAAATGCTTTTAGGATTTGCTCAACTGTGCAGTAAGAATTTGATATGAATCTATTACCTAATTTGTACAGGATGCTGATAATCTGTGTGATGCGGAAACATTCAACAACGAAGATATACTGAACTCCTTGGCAAATGACACTGCTAAGAAGGGTTTCTTCTCATCTGTGGCGTCAGAAAAGTCTCCAAGAATTCCGGATAATTTCGAACCTATTAACATTGAAGGGCATCAAGAAACTGGAATATGGGTTCATCAGCCTGGAAGTGAGGTGTCACAAACTTGGAAGCCCAGAAAAGGGAAGAGCAGGTGCCTCGATAATGAAATCCGCAATGTCCCAAATGATTCTTCTGGCAGCAGAAATTCAACAACTGGGTCCGTAAACAACAATAGTAGCAGCGGCGATGAAAATCACGAGGGAAAAAATCCAATTCATCGGGGCTTAAGGAAGATCAGTTCAGTATTTCACAGGAGTTCTAAAAATGAGGATCATTCAGGCAGCATTGGAGAGGATGTTCAATCTCCATGTACTAATGTCAAAGCAGTAAATGGAAAGGAGATTGGTGTGAAGTTCATAGTGGAAGACGGTCTTGCTGAACCTTGTTCTGGTAAGGTCTCAAAAAATGAAAGCGCGAGCCCTGAAAGAAGTGGTCCCAAAAGCCCAAAGAAGGGACACGTGAAGTATATGGCAAAGAGCATTCTAAAACATGCCGAGAAATCTGCTCGCAGCTTAAAACATGTGCTTACCCGAAAAGGGTCAAGAAAATCCCGAGGTGATGCACCAACTATTGCAGAACAAGATATTTCTCCGGAATCTGAATCCTCTTATTATGATTCTCTTTCATCCCCTTGAGTTGAGGGGATACTGGTTGTTGCCAAGCCCACGCCCAATTGCTCTGGTACTGACGAGTCTTATAATGCCGAAGAAAACAATGTTCAAACAGATACAAGTTACCCCACAGAACCTACAGTTAACTTTGAGGACCAAATAAAAAAGGTGTATATTGAAGACGCAGAAAGAACAGATGATAATGAGATGAGCAACTCTGCCAGACTTAATAAATGGACTAGTCTGAGTCCCCAGAAGCTAAGCTGCCTGAAGAGAATTTAGGAGAGGAGAATTTTCTCGAGTGGAAATGATAATGCAGAATCAAGTCAAGGCTGAAATTCAGGTTTGTCTTTATATATTCACCCAAAGTTGAAGTTTGATACAAAGTTTTGGAAAGTCTTGAAAGAGTTGCATTTTGATTCTGTGAGTATGTTTGTATTTGATATTAGCAAATACGCGAATTAGTTTACTATTACAGTTTATTTGTAAATTTCGACCTTTCTTTTAGAAAGTCAATGTAAAGTTTGTGCATCTTGAAGAATTACCATTAAATGAAGCATATTTACGTTCTGCTTCATGTCCCTATGGAACACGAAATAAGAAATACCATATCCAGTTTGATTCAAGCTTTGCTTAGTTGTTCTCAACCTATTTGATTATTGCAATGAATATGAATTTACCTTCTGGATCTCCCTGTGATGGAAGCAGCTGGCAATTTGAGCAGTCCATATTGAGGCTCCATCCTCTCCGGATCTCCCATCATTGAGGCTCATGCTATCCTCTGATTTTTATTTCCTCACAATAAGTATGCTAGCAAACTGGTTGAAATTTTTTTCTCATTGAATTAAAAACTGGCCTGAAAGAGATGACCAGACAAGATGCTTCTTGTATTTCAAATGTCACCAACTGATTTCTGAGTGACTGACTAAACTACATTACGACTAAAAGCATATATAAAGATAGAAGCCTTGCTCTAAAGCTCTTGCTCAATGGAAGAAAACAAGGATCAAAGTTCTACTTGCTTTCACTCTCAAGATCACTCATGAAGGCCAAGAGCAACAAACTCAAAGCATCCTGCTCTGATATCGATTTGGCCGCCGCTATTGACCTCCAGTCGAAGAAGGCATATGGTTTAACTAGAACCGTGGTTATTCCTGTGGGAAGTACTTGTCTTTCATTCATTACCTGAGCAGACACGCTGAGTTGGTGACCAGTCTCCAGAGTAACAATTAACCAAAGCAGGAAAACAGTGACAGACATCAAGCAGAGGTAAAAACTATCTAACTAGGCTAACTATCAACAATTTGATCCAAAATAACATAATCACAAGCTCTATTTTCTGAAAACACGCAGCGAATAACCTGCCTCCACATCCCCATTTTCGGGACAAAACCTTGCTTGACCATTTGCTTCAAAACCCAATCCAGATCCCCCACTAATCTTTCCTCACAAAGCCCCTGAATCAATTTCTTGTAGGACACAAAACTGGGACTCATAGCCCCTGAAATCATCCTACCCATGAACTCTTTAGCCTCCAAAAACCTCTCCTTATCAAGTAAACCATACAAAACCTCCTGATATGACCCTGGATTCGGTTCACACCCCTTAAGCTTCATTGTCTCCAAAAGCTCCATCCCTTCTTCAACCTTACCCTGTTTCCTGAGCCCTGAAATCAAAATATTGAAAGTGATCGTATCTGGATCAATTCCCTCTTTTTCCATCTTTTCCAACAACTCAAATGCTTCCTTTACCTTCCCCTTATCACACAAACCTCGCATCAACGGCGAAAACGTCCTCACACTAGGCCTGCAATTTTGCTTAGGAAATTCATCGAACACGTGGAATGCAGCCTCTAAATTCCCGCTTTCACATAACCCTTTTATTAGAATATTAAGACAACAGGAATCGATCTCTATACCCAACTTAGGAGCACTCACATAAATCTCATGAACCACGTCGAACAACTTCGCTGACACTAGTAAATTCAACACGAAATTGAAGGTCTTCACGCTTGGCCAATATCCGTACTTCGGCATATCAAAAAGGGTCTCAATCGCTCTGTTGATTTGACCAGCCAAATTGCCATAAACCTTTATAACATTGTAGAAAAACTCCTCTGATAAACGACAACTCCTTTGGAGCTTAATCCTTCTCATGATCTCTTCAATATCATCAAATTTCTTGGCTTGTCCAAGCTTGTTGATGATGAGAGTGTAAAGTGCTTCATTGGGTTTATAGTCTTTTCGCTTTGAGTATTGGTCTAAAACTGAAATCACTGAATTGGGGTCTTTAAGGTTGTCGAAGATTTTCAAAATTTCATTTGGCGCCAACCAGTCTCTGTGGTTTAGTTTGAATAGATTATCATCAGGATCTTGTTTTGAGACTAAAGAAGAAGAAGAAAGAGACATTGTAGAAACCATGTGTTGGGTAATTCTGGGAAGTGATATACACGCAACAAGCTTACGAGAAAGCATGCTCTTTTTTTTTTCTTTTCAGATAATCAAATATCAAAGATGTTTCCCTTCGGTTTCTTTGGGTGAAAATTTGATAAGCTTTTGCGTAAGGAAAAGTTTCGCAGTGAGCCAGAATTCACAACTTCTACGTTTAAAGAATATTATTCTTGAGATTGAACTGTTATAATCTTTTGGTCCACGCAAAGCTCAAACTCACATATATTTAGTAAACTTTACATTTAACGATTACATTTTCACATTTTTTATTCTAATTTTTATGGTCGTTATAAAAAAAATGTGATGATTGACGTGACAACTAATGCCATTTGATAATTGAAAAATAGCTTCAATTTGCATTTTTTATTGATGAGCTATAATTTTTTTTTGAAATGGTTGAATATACTAAATAAAGATTTCAAAAAGCTTTATAAACCATTTGAAGATCTTCCAATTTTTTTTGAGGATTTTTTACTTGTGTTATTTTTTTATTTATCAATATTTCATAGAAAAAATAATTTTATTATTAAAAAATTATATTTTTTACTCATGGTAGATCACATTTATTTTTACTTGTATACATAAAATCACGATTAAATTATTTGTATTGTTAAGTTTTTAAGACAATTTCACTAATGAATAATGCATAAAAAAGTTACATGATGATGAAGAAGAAAAAAGGATAGAATGAAGGCTCACGGCCACGCACCGCAACACACCACACCACACCACGCACACACTCGTGCCTAGGCCCGAGCTCGAGATTGAGCTCAGGCCGAAGAAGTGCCCAAAATGGCTTTGTCCCACATTGATAAGAAAGGATAGAGTGAAGGCTAACGGTCACTCATTGTAACACACCACACCACGCACACGCTCATGCCTTGGCCCAAGCTCGGGACTGAGCCCGGGCCGGTCGCGTTGCATTGGTGCTGTTGACCCATATTTGATTTTAATAATGACAAAATTCTACTTAAATTACACTAACAATTTTATCTAAGTGTTTAAGCGGAAAAAACATTCAATACAGAAACAAGACGCAAGAATACAACACCTTCAAATACCAAAAGAAGACAGAAGATCTAGATTAGGCTATAAGGTAATTGAATCACATTGAAAATATCTAATTTTAGTTTCCTAGCTTGAACAATGGCTCATTTTGCAAAAAACTTTGACAAAACAAAATATAAAAAATGTTTCTAAGTCAAAAACTATTTTTAAAACATAAAAACAGGTTTTCAGACAACCTAGTCGACTGGTTCCAGTCGATTGGTAAAAAAGACAGTAAGTTCCCAGTCGACTGTTAATAGGACCCATTCGACTGGTAACTTAACCCAGTCGACTGGTACTCTCCCTAAGCCTAAAAGTGAACTTTTTTCACTTGACCTAGTCGACTAGTACAAGGATCTAGTCGACTAGTAATTTGAAAATGACCATTTGAGACACAGGACTTGAGCATTTAATGCTCCAAACCTACCAAATCAATGTCTAATGGCTATATAAGTCCAAGGTTATAAAAACCCCCATCAAAGAGCATTTTAAGAAATAATATTCAATTTATCTCATAGCTCATTAATACTCTCAAAAGCCTTGAAAAATTGATTGTAAGCCATTTTTTAAGCTTTTTCTTGAAAAAGAGACAATCTTCTTCTTGTAAAGCATTCATTGCTATCTCTCTACCTTTCTTTTACATTTAAGACCATTCAGTATAAAAAGATAGAGTTGGGGTAACTCTTAGAGTGTTTAGGATTAAACACTTCTTTGTAACTTCCTTGTGGAAGAGATTGCTTGTAAGGTTTGTGTAACACTCCTGAAGTTGCTCGACTACATTTAGTGGATTACTTCAAGGAGGTTCCTTGAAGAGAGTGAACGTAGGGTCGGAGAGATTCCGATATTATCAAACCACTATAAACAGAGTTTGCATATTCTCTCCATTTACTCCTTTAAATTCAAGCATATTATTTGTTGTGTGCCTTGCTTGATTAAATTGTTAAAAAACTTGTGTGTTAATTAGAAAAAAGTTTTTAAAACCCAATTCACCCCCACTTGGGTTTGTGCCTCGAGTTACAATTGGTATCAGAGCTTCGTACACAATTTCAGACTTACAATTCTTGTGTTGATCCGATGGTGTCTAATAGCTATACCGAAGGTCATTCCTATACTAGACTTCCTTTGTTCAATGGCTCAAAACTATAATTATTGAAAAAATAGAATGAAAATCTTTGTCGAATGACAAGATTATAATTTATGGAGAGTCATTGAGGAATGACCTAGAATTCCTACAAAGGAAATAACTATTGGAGAAATCAATCATACAATGCATAAACTCATAACTGAGTTTAATGAAGAGGATTGTAGAATGATATATCTAAATAGTAGAGCCACTAGTATGTTACATTGTGCTTTAGATATTTTTGAGTACAATAAATTTTTTGCATGTGTTTCAGCTAGGGAGATTTGGGACAAACTACAAGTTACATATGAGGGTACTGGCAAAGTTAAAAAATAAAAAATCTATATGTTTGTGTCCGAGTGTGAATCTTTCAAAATTTCTCATAACAAAACAATTTCTCAAATGCACTCACGTTTTACCACTATTGTTAACAGTTTAAAGCTTCTTGGTAGGAACATTGAAGAGTTTGAACTAACAACGAAGATATTAAGATCTTTTCCATCCACTTGGAAAGTAAAGAAGACGGCCATAACGAAGGCCAAAGATCTCGAAAAACTTGATGTTGAAATACTTCTCTGATCACTATTGACATACGTGATGATGAGAAGAAGAAGAAATTGATTGCTCTCAAAACCTCTACAACCAAAAAAAGTGAAGAAAATGAGAGCAGCGAAGAAGATGGCGAGATGGCCTTAATAACCAAAATGTTTCACAAGTTCTTGAAAAAGAGCAAGAAACCTTACACAAAGGATTTCACTCCAAAAAAAGAACCTATTGTGTGTGTTGAAGAAGCTTGGTCACATCAAGGTCGATTGTCCAACAACAAACAAACTATATAAGAGCTTCAAAAAGAAAGCCATGATTGCAACCACATGGAGTGATAACGAAGAAGAAGAATCTTCGAAAAATGATGTTGGATACGAGGAGATTGCCAATCTTTGCTTGATGGAAATCGATGATGAAAATGAGGTATCAAATTCTTCCCCTTCTAATAATAACAATATTGTTAGTAGTAGTGAAGAATTAATTGAGGTAATCAATGAAATACATGAAAAATTGAAGAAATTTGATTCTAGAAATATTGATCTCAAGAAGAAAGTCTCATCTCTTTCTAAAGAAATGGAAGGTCTAAAGGAAGAAAAATAAAAACTATCTTCCATGCTTTATAACTCATCACAAGATTTAAAAAAATGAAAATTATGTTTTAAAAAAGAAAGTAATGGAATTGAATAGCACTATATCTAAGCTTATGCTTGGAAAAGAAAAACTAAAGGAAGTGCTATATTGGCAAAGATTGAGTGGAGGAAAATCCGGGTTGAGTTATTCTCCATTAGGCAAAAAAAAATCAAAAGAGACCTTATTCATGAAAGCAATATGTGTGGATGAACCATCCACCTCTAAGGCCCCTAGCAAGATTAAAAGCTCTCCTTCAATATATGCTAGTAGGCCTAAGAATGTAAATTTAAATTCAAATGCTAAG
This sequence comes from Bretschneidera sinensis, assembly GCA_023935145.1. Classification (NCBI taxonomy): domain Eukaryota; kingdom Viridiplantae; phylum Streptophyta; class Magnoliopsida; order Brassicales; family Akaniaceae; genus Bretschneidera; species Bretschneidera sinensis. The sequence goes on along the minus strand of CM043704.1, from coordinate 86,358,336 downwards.
AATTCTAATGCATATGCTAGAGATAAAAATCCTAGAAATACATATGCATATATGTATGCTCATCCAAGATATGCAAATGTTAGGAATAATCATTCAAGGAATGCACATGCTAGAAATGCACATCCTAGAAGTTACCATTATGCATATCCTAGAGATAACATGTATGTTCATAACTCACATGTGACAAATGCACATCCTAGAAATTACCATCATGCATATCCTAGAGATAACATGTATGTTCATAACTCTCATGCTAGAAACATGTATCATAGAAATGCTTATCCAAGAAACTATAGGCATACATATTCAAGAAATCCTAGAAACTTCAATAACTATCATCCTAGGATCATGCATCATCAACGTGTCTACAATTATAGAGCACCTTATAATGTTAAGAAAGTATGGGTCCCTAAAGGAGTCGTATTTTCTAGGACTAACCCCGAAGGACCCAAGAAATTTTGGGTACCTAAAAGTGCAATTGTATATGTAGCGACCCATCCCATGTTGGCCACCCCCGAGAGGGTGTCATAACTTTCTGAAATCCCAGCACGACACATTTATGCAACAATATAAAAATACCAGCTGAAATTATCTACATGAATAAATCCTCAACCCTCAATAGGGGAGTTACATCATTCAGATCCTAACTGAACATTTTATACAACATATTATGCATGAATATTTACAAATATATTTTTTCTTGCCTTTAGTCTGAGGATTTAAACCGCGTGGCTTACAGATAATGACTCAGTCTGAATATCAGATCACCAATCTATCTGTCATGCCTGTTACATTAAATTATTTAACAATGAGAGGTAAGCTTCACAAGCTCAGTGAATTAAATTTACTAGAAGTATTCAATTTATGTACATAGTTTTCCAACATTCATTCATCTATATCTCATATAATTTGATAATAGCATTTTATTATCACTACTCATATCATAATCCACATCCTTAATCAATCTCTTCCTATCATATATTTAATCACCTTGAGACTATCAATTATATCTCATAATTACCTCGTTATAAGGTTCACAGCATATAATCAATCACCCAGATAATTCTCATCATATCATATTTTCATATTTCTTTTTCATCATATTTGTATCTCTTTGAGGCTCATTCATCTATCAATAAATTTACAATCATAAATAACACTTTAGCATCTCAAGCAATAACAATCAATATGTACAGCAATGCGATGCATGAATTTAAATATTATTATTATTTGGGAATGTCTTCTCACATGTCAACATGTTTTTATCTTAGATCGGCTGTCTTCCTAGTTCTTTCATCTCTAGCACATACTGGTTGTCATGGTTTTTATTTATCTCCAGCATATACCAACTGTCACGATTTTCAGTTATCTCCAGCATATACCAGCTGTCATAGTTTTCTTTTATCTCCAGCATATACCGGCTGTCACGGTTTTCATTTTGACCGACCCTCTCCTGGTTCTTTTATTTCATGCATATGCATATGAAAAATGATATCAAATATGCATATGAATAATAATATAATACCAAGCATATATTCAGACATTCAATTTAGCTATCCACCTTTTTCTCAAAATTATTATTTGATCATATTCATTAAATTTTCTCCTCATATATCATATCAAATTATCAACCATAACTTGTCAAGGATTTCATTTATCCCTTCATTATTCAATCAACTCATAATTCCAATAATATTATTTCTTATATAATAAATCTCTAACATATCAATTATTCTTATCATACTAATCAACCAACTTTCGTCTAGGTTAATAATTAATTCAAATATCATCACTGTATATTTCATATTTATCTTGATCACTAAAAGTAAATCTAATTCACCATGTAACACTTAGAGCTACCCGTGGATCATCTCATTGTCTTTCTGCTCTTTTGAGCAATTGCACCCAATTGCTAATCGTCAACACTTGACATAATATTTATATTAAGATTTCTAATTTATTCTTCAATTCATCCAGAATTCGTACTCTTTAAAATTTCCACATTGAATTTCGAGAAATTTCATGTATGCTAAATTTCAAAAAATAAAATTCACATTATTACTTTTTGTTTTTCTTAGAGTATTTCTCGACTCTTTTTAAAATTCTCTCGTAAACTCCTTCAAAATTTTACTTATTCAACATTTCTTTCAGTCCCCAAGTGTTTAAAGAAATAGAGAAATTTGAATTGAAGAAAGAAGAAAACCAAACAGGATTTGATAGGAAATAAATAAAATAAAAACTATATATATATATAGACACACACACACACACACACAATCCCTCATGCCTTTGCACTGTTCACCTTTGTGTTGTCTTGCATGCATTATGTATGCAAGATGAAGACTACACCTGGGCGTCTAGTTGTAGCCAATTTTTTTCTTTTTTTTTCCTCCTTCTTACCCACCACGTATCCTTTTTTTTTTTTGCCGTTTTTTTCCTTTTACTTGCCCACCACGGGTCCAGTTTTTTTTTCTTTTTCTTTTTCCTTCTTCTTGTCCACCACACGTCCAGTTTTTTTTTCAAAAGAATTACTTTATTTAATAATAATCTTTCATGTATATATATTATTTTAATTCCATATCATATTTATGAAATTACTTCTTTACCCATACTTTAAAAACACAGGTATTACATTTCTACCCACCTTATAAAAATTTTATCCCCCAAATTCATGAAAAAGTTGGGGGTATTCTTTCCTTATTCTTGCCTCATGCTCTCATATAATTTCTTCAACATCTTTATTTCGCCATAGAACTTGAACCAATGGAATTACTTTATTACACAAGACTTGTTCTTTTCTGTCTAAAATTCTCATTGATACTTGTATAAAAGTCAAATCTTCCTGAATTTCTACAGTTTGGCTCGAAATATTATGAGATTCATCAAGTGAATGCTTTCGCAAAAGTGAAACATGAAATACATTATGTAACTGCTTCAACTTTGGATGCAATTCCAGGCTATACATAACTAGCCCCACTTTCTCAATAACCTTATAAGGTCCCACATACCTCGATCTCAACTTTTCTCTCTTTTTAACCCTCAACACACCCTTCCACGAAGATATTTTCAAATACACCAAATCATCTACTTGAAACTCAAGAGGTCTTCTTCTATTATCAACATAGCTATTCGGTCTATTCTATGTTGCTTTAAGGTTTTCTCTAACCAGTTTGATTCTCTCAGTTGTTAACTCAATAATTTATGGACCAAATATATTTCTCTCTCCCACTTCTTCCCAGTATATAGAAGTTCTACACCTCCTACCATACAAAGCCTTAAATAGTGTCATTCCAATACTAGATTGATGTTGATTATTATAAGCAAATTCAATCAATGGCATGTAAGCATCCTAACTTACTAAGAAACTCATCACTTTTGCCCTCACATATCTTTTAATATTCTAAAAAATCCTTTCTGTTTGGGGATGAAAAGTTGTACTAAAATACAACTGTGTACCCATGGCTTTCTAAAGGCCTCTTAGAATCTAGATAAAAATATAGAATTTCCATCTGATACTATGCTCAAATGTACCCCATGCAATTTTACTATCTCAGGTACATACAGTTCAGCCAACTTTTAAGGACTCTAATTAGTTTTAATTGGAAGAAATTGAGATGAATTAGAAAGTCTATCTACTATCACTTACACTATATCGTGATCTCTCTGGGTGTGGAAAAATCCAAAAACAAAATTCATACTCACATTTTTCTATGGTTATTCAAGCACAGGAAGAGACTGTAGTAAGCCTCCCATATGTTTATTCTCTAACTTCACTTGCTAACAGACCAAACATCTAGAAATATATTCAGCTACATCCTTCTTCAATTCTAACCACCAATAATTTTGTCTCAATCCTCTATACATCTTATTATTACTCGGGTGTATCGAATATACATCATCATGTGCCTTTCTTAATATCTTTGTTCTCAACTCAACATCATTGGGAACACAAATCCTATGTTCCAATACCAAAATATCATCATTTCTAATTTTGAACTCATATTTCTTTCTTCTAAGCACTTCCTGCTTAATATTCTTTATCTTATCATCTCTACCTTGCTTTTTTAAAAAACATTTTACTATGGATGACTGTACAACCATATTTGCTAACAATAATCCTCTATCACTGATATTCAACTTCATTCTTAGCTCTCTTAAATCTATCATCAATTTCACATCATGACTCTTAATAGTAGTTAATCTTCCTGTAGATTTTCTACTCAATGTATCAGTTACTACCTTGGCTTTTCCTCGATGATAGCGAATTAATACAATCATAGTCACTAATCAACTCCATCCACCATCTCTGTCTCAAATTCAACTCTCTCTAGGTAGGTAAGTATGTCAAACTCTTGTGATCAGTAAATATCTCACAAGTGGTTCCATACAGATGATGTCTCCAATCTTTCATGTATATATATTATTTTAATTCCATATCATATTTATCAAATTACTTATTTACCCATACTTTAAGAACACGAGTATTACAATATATCATTGTGTAATGTAGATATGTCTCCACACCAAGGAAAAGGTAGCTATTGGTGCCTTGAGGGTGGATGCTCAAAGCACATGACCGGTGATCAAAGCATGTTCAAAGAACTAACTTTAAGGGATGGCAGACACGTCACCATTGGAGATAACATAAAGATAAAGATTATCAGACATGACAAAGTAGATAATGATTCCTCAACTATTGACCTTGTTTTATATGTGCAAAGTCTTAAGCCAAATTTAATTAGTATTAGTCAATTATGTAACAAAGGCAACAAAGTCATATTTGAATCCACTCACTGTCTAGTAATAGACATCAAGAGTAACAAGATCAAGTTTGTTGGCCATAGACATGACAATGTCTATGTAGTTGATTTAAAATCTTTGCATTTGGAAAATGAAAAATGTTTTCCCGCTTTTAGTGAAAACCCATGGCTATGGCATATACGACTTGGCCATGTGAGCATGGATTTATTTAAAATTCTTTCAAGAAAAAAATTAGTTGTTGGACTTCCCAAAATCAAATTTGAAAAAGACAAAGTTTGTGATGCTTGTCAAATGGGAAAACAAACTAGAATTTCTTTTAAATCAAAAAATATAATCTCAACCTCTAGACCATTGGAACTTTTACATTTGGACTTATTTGGTCCAATAAGCACCATTAGTCTAGGTGGCCATCAATATACTCTTGTTATTGTTGATGATTATTCAATATATATCTTTGTTATTTTTATTGCTTACAAGAATGAAGCGTATAAAGGATTTGTGAACTTTTGCAATAAAGTTCAAAATGAAAAAGGGATTTCTATTTCAAGTATTAGAAGTAATCATGGAAAATAATTTGAAAACCAAAGTTTTTCAAAATTTTGCGACGAAAATGGAATTGATCACAATTTTCAGTACCTAAAACTCCTCAACAAAATGGAGTTGTTGAGAGAAAAAATTGAGTTCTAGAAGAATTTGCTAGGACCATGCTTTGTGAAAATAGTTTACCAAAATAATTTTGGGTGGAAGCCGTAAATACTTCTTGCTATATTTTAAATAGAGTATTAATTAGGCCTATGCTTGATAAAACTCTATATGAACTATGGAAAGTTAGAAAGCCTAATCTCTCTTATTTTCATGCTTTTGGTTGTAAATGTTTTATCTTAAATAAAAATAAAACTAATTTAGGTAAATTTGACTCAAAGACCGATGAAGGGATATTCTTAGGATATTCAATCTCTAGTAAAGCTTATAGAGTCTTTAATAAAAGATCTCTAGTGGTTGAAGAATCCGTACATGTTGCTTTTGATGAGTCTAACCCAATTAGTAGTAGAATAGTATCTCTTAATGATGATGCATATTTCACTCCAAGAATGGATACATCTACTCCCATTGTTAACCCGAAAGAGAGCCAACCTAAAAAAAAATCAAGAGGTAGATGCTCTTAATTTTGATTAGTCATCTACAAGTCAACAAGAGGATGGTCTTCTCAAAGATTGGAGGTATGTGAATTATCATCCAATCGATCAAGTGATTGGTGATCCTTCACAAGGGGTAAGAACTCGATCCACTATAAGAAATATTTGCAATTGCGTAGCTTATTTATCTCAAGTAGAACCTAAGAATTTTGTAGAAGCCGAAAAAGATACTGATTGGATAAATGCTATGCAAGAAGAATTAAATCAATTTGAAAAGAACAAAGTATGGAATCTAGTTCCTACACCAAAGAATCATACAATCATAGAAACTAAATGGGTATATAGAAATAAAATGGATGAAAATGGAATAGTAACTAGGAACTAGGCTAGACTAGTTGCTAAGGGTTACAATCAAGAAGAAGGAATAGACTTTGATGAGACTTATGCTCCTGTAGCTAGATTAGAAGTCATTCATATGTTATTAGTCTTTGCATGCTTTAATAAGTTTAATCTATTTCAAATGGATGTGAAAAGTTCCTTTTTAAATGGTTTTATAGAAGAAGAGGTGTATATTGAGCAACCTCTTGGTTTTACAAGGCACTCAAAATCTAGGTTTATGGTATTCTAGAAAATCAACTTTTGAACTTGTTGGTTACTCGGATGCTGATTTTGTGGGTTGTAGGCTAGATAGAAAAAGCACTAGTGGAACATCCCAATTTTTAGGTGCAACGTTAACCTCTTGGTTTTCTAAGAAATAGAATTCAGTTGCACTATCAACCATCGAAGCGGAATATATAGGCGTCGGAAGTTGTTGTGCACAAGTCTTGTGGATGAGACAATAACTAGAAGACTATGGTATGAATTGTAAAAATATACCAATTCATTGTGATAATACTAGTGCTATCAACTTGACAAAACACCCAATTCAACATTTGATAACCAAACACATAGAGATAAGACATCACTTCATAAGAGATCATGCTCAAAAGGGTGATATTAGATTAGAATTTATTCATTCAGAATATCAAATTGCTGACATTCTTACTAAGCCCTTGAATGAAGATAACTATTGTAAGATAAAACTATTAATGGGTCTAACCAACCTTGAACATATATGTGTTTGATTGCATCTACATTCATCATGTGCATACTTGTCATTAATTGAATGAGTATTAACTCCTATTTAATATTTCTCTCACTCAAAATGGCATAGATAAATCATTTCTTGCAAAATTCCCACTTGGAGCTCAAAATTTTATGACTTTTAAAAGATACAGTCGACTAGTTGGATGACCCAGTCGACTAGTATCTTACTGTCCATTTACCCAGTCGACTAGTTGGGTTAATCCAGTCGACTGGTACTAGGACCCAGTCGACTGGTATCATAAGACAAGTATGGAGCCCAAAAATATGAAATTTTTTTAAGAACCCAGTCAACTAGTAGGGTCAATCCAGTTGACTTTCCAGTCGACTGGTATCTTACTGCCAGTTTTACCAATCGATTGATACCCTGACCTAGTCGACTGGTATATAAAAAAATCCATAAAATGTGAAGAACCTAGTCAACTAGTACCTTAACCCAGTCGACTGGTATCGTCATTCTATATAATAGACGCTTCATTTTTTCCATATTTCGCACCATTTTTCTCCAAATCCTAGCTTTCTCTCGCTAAAAACTCCTGCTTTTAGCCTAAAATTTCTTGAAATAACTCCAAAGAACCCATAATCATCCTTCAAATTACACCATTTTCAACTTTCATGATTGAATCTTCACTATTTTCCTAAAAACCTCTCACCAAACGAGATTTCCAAAAAATTTCTGAGAGAATACGCGTCAAAACAACCATTGCCAGACCTCACGCGCCCACGAAGCCTAGATCACGAAAGTCCTCGGCACCAGACTATAAAGGCAAAGGGATAGCCAGTTCCTCGAGCAAGCAAGCAATGACCGAGCTTGATGACTCACTCTTCTGGAATCCCACCATCAAGAACAGGTATAACACTGTCATTAGACATAAGAAAATCATGATGGGTAGATTCGTAGATATCGATTCTATTCATCATGCTGATTTTGATATACTGCATGCTTTTGAGGCGATAGGCCTTACCCACTTGTAAATATTCACCGTAAATACTACCCTGCCTAATTCATCAATTTTATGCTAACATTGTCAAACCCAGTCCCCTAGCTCTTAGGTTTAAGACTAGTGTAATGGGTGTAGAGTTTGAGGTCAACACTGACCTATTGGTGAGCTTGCTGAGAATCCCAGTGGTTGGGATCTCATGGAGTCTGGATGGATGGCCAGACAATTTTGATTACGATGAGGTATATCAGATAGGTAGAGGAGACCCTAACTATGTCTTTCGACCCACTACATTTCATCAGTGTAGTGACATGCCCCTTGACTTAAAATTGTTTAACCTTATTGTGAGTTGGAGCATTCACCCTCGACTTAAAAGTCGAAGTTATATGTCAAAAATTGACATAGTATTGATTTTGTGTCTTAAAATTGGACACCATTTCAAGCTCAATGGCAAGGCTCATGACTTGAGGTTCCTTCTCTATGGCATGCTCATCACCCTGATCTTACATCACTTCAAAGTTCCCTTGCGTGCCTCCGATGCTCAAGACATCGACCCCAAAGACATCATCAATGTCGTTTCACTGAAGAAGATGGGGTGCATGATACGAAATAACATTGTTCATTCCAAGGCTGGGAAGAACATTCATATCCCCATCGAGGATGATAATGATAACAATGAGGAAGACAACATGCCTGATGATACAGCTCATCCCACTGCCAGGGACACTGAAGAGCATGCACCTAGTCCACAGCATGTTGGACATGGTAGCTCAACTGTAGGTCAGGCTAGACATGATGGTCTACTACAGGTGATAGCGAGCCTCCAGATGTCCATACAGTCTAGATTCTAGAGCTTGAGCTCTTCAGTCGACTAGAACTTCCAGATGGTGCGGACCGACATCGACCTTATGCATCACGACATCAACACACTCCAGGATGATTTTGAGTTACTCTGAGAGAACTCGAAAGGCATATTGGCTGAGATTCAAGATTTTCTCTGAGACAGCTCTAACTCCCCAGCTCTCTGAGTCATTAGCCTTTGTCATTTATCTTTTTAGCTCCATGGATGTTTTAGCAAGAACATTACTTTTCATTTTCTTTTCATACATTCATTTGCTTTAGTTATATCAGATTTTCAAGATAGCTTACTTAAGCTCGTGATGTATGGATATTTGTATATGCATGCTTAATTTTCCTAACTCATGGCTCATGTATGTGATTTACTTTTAGTTATATGGTTGAATAGTTTAAGCCCTTATAGCTCATCCATATACTTTAAATGTTTCAAGCTTTTGTGCAAATTTTTAATTTTTCCCGGGTGGTCTTACCAACTTCGGTTTATGCTTAGTTTTTGCACACAAGTTTGTTTATGCCTTATCTTACTTTTTATGGTGTTTTTATTTCTTATTTTCCACATTTATCCTCCTTTTTCTGCTGTTGTTAAAACGGGGGAGAAAAAGAGAAAAATCTATGTAAACTGATATAAAGCGTAGTTTTAGGGGATCATTGCTCAAAACATGTTAAAATGCTTAAAATAGACTTGTATTCCTTGGTTGGGTAGTTTTAGGGGGATCATTGCTCAAAACATGTTAAAATGCTTAAAATAGACTTGTATTCCTTGGTTGGGACTGTTATTATTGTCATTGAATGCTTACAATTTGGATTTTATCACAAAAATAAAGGAAACTCTATCAAAATTTCCACACAAAAAAAGTAAACACTTAGTTTTTAAAATTGTTTTTTCTTTCTCTCTATGGTTTTGCCATCATAAAAAATAGGGAGATTGTTGACCCGTATTTGATTTTAATAATGACAAAACACTACTTAAATTACACTAACAGTTTTATCTAAGTGTTTAAGCAGAAAAAACATTCAATACATAAACAAAACACAAGAATACAACACCTTCAAATACCAAAAGAAGACAAAAGATCTAGAATAGGCTTTAAGGGAATTGAATCACATTGTAAATCTATAATTTTAGTTACCTAGCTTGAACTATGACTAATTTTGCAAAATAATTTGACTAAAAAAAATAAGAAAAATGTTTATAAGTCAAAAACTATTTTAAAAACATAAAAATTGGGTTTTTGGACAACCCAGTCGACTGGGTCTCTAAACCAGTCGACTGGTAAAAGGGACAGTAAGTTCTCAGTTGACTAGTAATAGGACCCAATCGACTGGTAACTTAACACAGTCAACCAGTCCCATGACTTAGTCGACTGGTCCTCTTTTTAAGCCTAAAAACGAACTTTTTTCACTTGACCCAATCAACTTGTACAATGACCCATTCGATTGGTAATTCAAAAATATGATCGTTTGAGAAGCGGAACTTGAGCATTTAATGCTCCAAACCTACCAAATCTATGTTTAATGGACATATAAGTCCAAAGCTATAAAAAAAAAAAAACCCCATCAATGAGCATTTAAACAAGAAGAAAGAACATTCAGTTCATCTTATAGTTCATTAATACTCTCAAAAGCCTTGAAAAATTAATTGAGCCATTCTTTAAGTTTGTTCTTGAAAGAGAGATAATCTTCATCTTGTAAAGCATTCATTGCTATCTCTCTACCTTTCTTTTACATTTAATACCATTCATTGTAAAGAGAAAGAGTTGGTGTAACTCTTAGAATGTTTAGGATTAAACACTTCTTTGCAACTTCCTTGTAGAAAAGACTTCTTGTAAGGTTTGTGCAACACCCGTGAAGTTGCTTGACTACATTTAGTGGATTACTTCAAGAAGGTTCCTTGAAGAGAGTGGATGTAAAGTCGGAGAGATTCTGATATTGCCGAACCACTATAAACGGAGTTTGCATATTCTCTTCCTTTACTCTTTTAAATTCAAGTATATTATTTTTTGTGTTCCTTGCTTGATTAAATTGTTAAAAACTTGTGTGTTAATTAGCAAAAAGTTTTTAAAACCTAATTCACTGCCCTTCTTAGGTTTGTACCTCGGGTTACAGGCACTTTAGGTGACAGACACAATCTGGTCTATTAAAAAATTAACATACATGATCGTAAGGCTCATATTAAATCTTAAAAATTTATGCACCTTTAAATACCCCCTTTTCCCACTTTCGGAATTCAATTAAAAAAATCATTCTTTCTTTTCCTTTTTCTCTCTCAAAACTCTTGCAAAATATTTCTTTATTTCAAAGTAGAATTAAGTCACAAAGCTCTTTAGATTTTGCTGTTAATAAAAGAGACTTAGTTGTATCTTCGAGGACTATTCGTTTGAAACCCATAACAAACTTGTTTATACAAGTGAGGACGAAGAAAGCCTTAAAGACAGTGTTTACAACGCATCTCTAAGTCTTGATTCTCATATTCTGTTTTCATTTTACAATTTTACAACAATTTTAAGATTTATTATGTTCAACAAAATGGAGACAAAATCATTCAAGGTGATGAATCAAGACTTTGTCAAGCTAAACAAATTTGATAGAAATAATTTCAATCAGTGCCAAAACAAAATTATGTTCTTGCTTACTACGTTAAAAATTTTCTACATACTAGATCCTAATCTGCAGCCTATTCCTGATGATCCAATACATAAGGAAGAAGAGTAGTCTCAAACAGCTGTGATCGAAAAACTACATAAAGAAAGGAAGAAAATAGAGGATGACGGGTTACTGTGTCATGGGCATATTCTGAACACATTGTCAGATCACTTGTACAATCTGTTCACAGACATCAAATCTGCTTGTGATATTTGAAATGCTCTTGAATATAAATACAAAGCTTTAGAAGAAGGTACGAATATATATTTAGTTTCTAAATACTTTGATTTTAAAATGATTGGAAATAAACCTGTTTTAGAACAAGTGCATGAATTACAAGTTATTGTTAATAAACTTTGCTCTTTAAAAATTATTTTGCCTGAATCATTCCAAGTGGGGGCTATTATAGCCAAACTTCCCCTTTCCTGGAAGGATTATGGAAAAAGATCATTGCATAAATCTGAGGACTATGCTTTAGAACAAATACAAAAGCATCTTCGTATTGAAGAAGAGTCATGCTTACATGAAAAAAGAAATTATATTCAAAGTGGTCTTAAAGTACATTATATGGAGGCAAGCAAAGCTAAAAATGGAGGAAAATTTAAGAATAATGTAGAAAAGAAGAAAGAGAAATGTCATGTGTGTGGTAAACCTGGATACTATGCTCGTGAATGCAAATTTCGCAAAAGTATAAATATTAACAAGTCTAACATGGTTGAGGAGAACCTTGTAGTAATGCTCTTCGATCTGAGCTTCGTGACTATGATCTCTGAGGTTAATATGACAAATGAGGTGTTTGGATGTTGGTTAGATTATGGTGTTATTGTCCATATGTGCAATGAAAAAGGAATGTTCAAGACATTCGAGGAAATGGCTAATGGACAAAAAGTACAAATGGGAAATGCTGCAAGAATTAAAGTTTGTGGCAAAGGAATAGTCGAAATTGACTTCATATCAGGAAAGCATTTGAGTATTCTTAACGTTCTCTATGTACTAAAGATTCGAAAGAATCTAATTTCTATTGATCTTTTAGATAAAAAGGTATTTTGAGTTTTTGTTGAATCCAAAAAAGTCATACTTTCAAATAATGGCATATTTGTAAAAAAAAAAAAAGGTATTCTTGTAATGACATGTATGAGCTAAGTACTAATAATAATAATAATAAGACCACAGTTTTTACTTATATTGTTGAGTTATTTTCTTTATGACATAGTCGCTTAGCACATATTAATTTTGGTTATAAAGAGCATGCATAAATTAGAATTAACAAATATTGAAGATGACGACCTAGGAAAATGTGAAATATGTGTTCAATCTAAAATGGTAAAGAAACCTTTTCCTAAGGTGCAAAGAGATTCACAAATTTTAATTCTAATACATTCAGATTTATGTGAATTAAATGATATGTTAACAAGAGGTGGAATTTTTTTTTTTATCACTTTCGTGGATGATGTAAGTAGATATTTGTATGTTTACTTATTAAGGTCCAAAGATGAAGCTCTTGACATATTTAAGAAATATAAATCAGAAGTAAAAAATCAACTTGATAAAAAGATTAGAATTCTACGTTCTGATAGAGGTAGTGAATATTTTTTTAAATGCTTTTGGTCAATTCTGTGAAAAGCATGGCATAATGCATCAACACGCTGCACCTTACACACCACAACAGAATGGTTTGACTGAAAGAAAAATCGTTCTTTAGTATAAATAGTTAATTGCATGCTTGCTAATGCTAAATTACCATTAAACATATGGGGTGAATCACCTTTTACTACTTGTCATATTCATAATAGGATTCTAGGAAAGAAAAAAATTTGAGTCCTTAAGAAATCTGGAAAGGTAGAAAGCCTAATTTAAATTATTTTAAAGTGTGGGGATGTTTAGCATATTGTAGAATTCCATAACCTAAAAGAACAAAATTAGGAGCTAGAGCTATTAAATGTGTATTTGTTGAATACGGTAAAAATAGTAAGGCCTTTAGATTTCTTGATATGGAGTCTAACGTTATTATTGAGTCATGCGACGTAGAATTATTTGAAAAGTTTTCTATTGATTTTGAGATTATAGAAAAAGAGTCTCAAAGAGATGAGTCCAATGAAGACTTAAGACCAGAAATTAAAATAGAAAAACCAATATTCCTGAAAGGGCTGTTGAATCTAGACGGAGTATTAGAGCAAGCAAATAGAAGACTTTGGATTATGATTTCATTTCTTCTCAATCATTGCTATTTTTGGTTGAAGGTGACCAAAATAATAATGTATTGAATGAAATTCTTATTGTCTTTAACCTAGAAAAGGATCCTACAACTTTTAAGAAAACTATGGCTTCAAGAGATGCTTCTTTTTGGAAAGAAGACATTAATGATGAGATGGATTCCATAATGGGTAACAACACTAGTATATTGGTATATTTACCAAAAAGATCCAAACCTATAGGGTGTAAGTGGGTTTTTAGGAGAAAATACAATACTGATGGCATTATTCAAACTTTTAAAACGAGACTAGTAGCCAAAGGTTTTAGACAAAAAGAAGAGATTGATTATTTTGACACTTATGCACCAGTTGCACGTATTACTTATACTAAAGTCCTTATAGATTTAGCATCCATTTATAATTTGTATATTCACCAAATGGATATAAAAACTACTTTTTTAAATGGGGATTTAAATGAGGAAGTATATATGGAACAACCCAAAGGGTTTATTCTTCCCATCAATGAAAATAAAGTGTGTAAATTAGTCAAATCTCTTTATGGTCTAAAACATGCTCCAAAAAAATGGCATGAGAAATTTGACTCTGTTATTTTATCCTAAAGTTTTAAACATAATAGTGCTGATATATGCATTTACTCCAAATTTGCTAAAAACTATGGTGTGATAGTTCGTTTATATGTTGATTTTTGGTACTAACATGGAAGGAGTAAATGAAACTATGAAGTATTTGTCATCTGTCTTTAAAATGAAAGACTTGGGTGAAACATATATAATCTTAGGAATTAAAATTAAGAAACATGGTGGGGGTTATGCATTAAGTCAATCTCACTATATTGAGAAAATGTTAACTAGGTTTAAACATCTTGGTTTCAAAAAGTATAATACTCCTTTTGATCCAAGTATCAAATTACAGAATGATTTTGGTAGAGCAGTGGCATAACTTGAACACGCTAGTGCTGTTGGTAGTCTAATGTATGAAATGTACTGCACTAAACTAGATATTTCCTATTCTGTGTGTAAACTTAATAGATATACTAATAATCCTAGTATAGAACAATGGAAAGTCATCGGTAGGATAATGGGATATCTCAAGAAGATTAGTGGTTTGAGCTTGTTTTACAACAGTTACCCAAGTGTATTAAAAGGATACACTGATGCAAGTTGGATTACAAATGTGGTAGATAACATATCCACAAGTGGGTGGATATTCACCCTTGTTTAGGGGTGCAATTTCTTGGGCAAGCAAGAAACAAACTTGTTTATCTCACTCAACTATGGAATCCAAATTTATTGCCCTAGCGGCAACATGGAAGGAAGCTGGATGAATTAGGTATTTTTTTAGACATCAAATTGTAGCCTAGTCTAATGCCTCATTTTTTATTTTATTGTGATAGTGAAGCCACTTTATCAAGGTCTTATGGTAGTACCTATAACGGTAAGTCTAGACATATCAGTCTTAGACATGAGTATGTGAGATAATTGATACAAGATGGTATCATTACAATTAACAATGTGAAGTCAAGTAAGAACTTGGCTGATCCATTTACTAAGGCACTCGCAAAAGACTTAGTAAGTAGTACATCTAGAGAGATGAGGCTTAAACCATTTAAAAGTCAGCAGTGCAACCCAACCTAATGCTAGTAGACCCCTAGTTCTAGGTTTTAATGGGTAATAACAAGTTACTATAATTAACTATTGACATTGTCACAAAGTTGGTCCATAACTGAGAAAGATAATATTGTCCGTTACATTTTAGAAGATGAGTTAAACACTTAATGAAGTTATAAAATGCGTTTTAGTAACGGAAACGCAAGAGGAACTTCACCTACATGAACGAAGGAGTGGTGCCGCTTCTTATAGAGAGTTATGGTTTGTTCTCTTGAGGTTCATGAAACCATGATATAGCATATGACCATAATAGTGCTAAGTGAAAAGTAATTCTCACTGAAATAAGATAGTTATATGTGTGGTGGCTCCGGTCGTACCACATAGCAATGCTGGTTTAATCTAAAGGACACCATTCATTTCGATATGATTTTGAGTTGCTTACACTAATAGAAGGTTTTAAATCAAAAGATACCTTATTTATGCATACAAGACTCAGAGATATTGTCGCAACATTTTTTCAAAATTGGTTTTTCAAACAAGTGGGGGATTATTGGAAAAATCAGGTTTAAGAGTTGATTTGGACCATTTTAAGGTCTTAATATAAGTTAATTAATGGACATTAAAAAACCTTTAATTAGATGCATTCTATAAAACTCAAATTGGAGTATTAATGGGTATTTATTTTGGTTCAAAATAAATCTTAATATATGAGCTTAAAATGAGATTAAAAGGGTTGTTTGAAAACCCAAAATGGCTTTGTCCCACATTGATAATAAAATAAAAAATAAAATCCTTTATAAGCATTTATTTAGGATTCTTATATACTTCTGTTAAAAGAAGGGGTGTTTCTGCACCCTATAAATACCTCATCTCTTCCCACTTTCAGAATTCAATAAAAAAAAAATTCATTCTTTCTTCTTAATAAAAGAGACTTGGTTGTATCTTGGACACGTCTCTAAGTTTTGATTCTCATATTATGTTTTCATTTTACAACAAAGGTAATAGACCAGACCATATTGATACATGAAAATTTGAATAGAAATATTAGAGAACTTGACGGCATTCAAGAAACAAAGCATGTGGTGAAGTGCATAAACAATGGGAAGAGCTTACCTTGACAGTCAGAAAAACTACAAGAAAGAACATAAACCAGAAAATTTTTGCTCTGCTATGAGATGTCAAGGTGAAGACCAGACCATATTGATAATGAAAAAATGAAAAGAAAGAAATATTTCGAATGAATGACGAAGATGTTCTTGCTCATCATTCCACCAAGAATTTGGTGTGGTTTGAGAACTTGATAGCATTCATAATTGGAGAAACAAAGCCAGAATCATAGCGCATGTTTGGGGAGGGTTTTCAAAAACCCTTTTCAGTGTTCAAACACTGAAAATTGTTTTCAGACACTAGTTTTGTTGTTTGGTAAGCAGTGTTTCAAAATAATTTTCAAACATCGTTTTGCAAAATTGTGTTTTCAAACACTGGATTTAGAAAACTCCAAAAGGGAGTTTTCAGTGTTCGTGTTCATTTTTGAAGCCGTAAAATACGATTCAGTGTTCCTGCTCCGTGCTCTGCTCTCTTCTCATCTCACTCTCGCGCAGTCTCTCCATTTCCAGAAGCGAGGGTAGCATTCCAGCCTCCTTCCAACAGCGCCAATGTCGATTAATGTATGGATTAAGTACTCGCCATTGACAAAAATGGAGGACAAGAAAGAGAAATTAATCGGAGATCGAAGAAACAAACACGGAGCAGTACGGGCCTCAATCTAACCCAAATTTGAGAATCGTGAGGACAAAGGTACCCGAGGTGGAGATCTATCTCTATCGAAGTGGTAAAGGTTCGATTGACATGTTCAAGTTGAGCTTGGGCGGGTGGGATCAGGACCAGCTCAAGGTCCGCGACATCCTCGACAAGCACGGGTTCAAGTCGGTCTTCGCTTTCAATCCCGGGTTGGGCCGCGGGGTCCCTATCCAGTTCAACCGGAGGAACGGGCGGTCTATGCTTACGTATAGAGATGGATCTGTTGTTCATATTGACGGAGAGCTGAAGGTAATTTATTTGACTTTTGAATTTGTGGATTTTGCTAGTTTAATTTTGATTAGTGTTTTGGTTTTATTGCTGGGAGAAACGAGTCAAATTGGAAAGCTTACTTCAATTGTCTTTTATAATTGTATAAGATTTAGTTAAATTTTTTGTTTTCCCCCTTAAACTTTAGATATAGACACTGTTAGATTTTTGTTAGTTTAAGCTATTGATGAATTCCATATTGTAATTCTATTTTAAGTTCTTCATTTATCTTTTTCTTTTGGTTGACTGATTAAGTTTGCGATTTGTTTTAAAATGTTGTTTCTTTTAGGGAGATGATCTTTATTTGTACTTTTATAAATATGAATGAAGGACCTTTACAGATGTGAATAATGTAATAAACTGGGAACTGTAAATTTGAATTTATGAAAATTTGAGGAGTGTGAGGCAGATCTTCTGATATCTGTTTGTTACTGTGCTGTGAACATAGTGGATTAATTCGTACCTAGTGTTAAGAGTATATAAGAATGCATTCATGTAAAGAACTTGAATCTATAATTGGTGTTAGACTCTTGGTGCTATAGTTGTTTTCAACCTGGGAATGTTTCTATGATAAAAAGAAATCATTGTTGTCTTTTACTTTCTCAAATGAAGTTGATATTTGAACTTCTTAAGCTTTAGTGGATGGCCTAATGTTTACTTTCTTATTTTAGGATATAAGATCTGCAAACGAAATTCTTGATGCAGCTCATAATTCTGCCATCCTGCAATTTGTCCCTAGTATCTGTTCTGGTAACTATGCTGACATTGGGCCCAGGAGATATATGGAAGATGAGCATATATGCATAGATGATCTATCCAACTATCTTGGATCTCTCTTCAAGTTTCCCAAGCCAAGTGCTTTCTATGGGGTAAACAATTTTCATGCCTATAATTGTTACTGCCCTATTTTGTTGATTTTCTTTGTGGAACTAACTGATTGTGGTTGGATCATTGCACAGGTCTTTGATGGTCATGGAGGACCTGAAGCAGCAGCTTATATTAGGAAAAATGTGATCAGCCTCTTTTTGAAGACGTCAAGTTCCCGCAGACATCTGAAGTTGACAAAATTTTCTTAGAAGAAGTTGAGAACTCCTTACGGAAATCATATCTTCTTGCAGACCTAGCTTTGGCAGATGACTGTAACGTGAGCAGCTCTTCTGGCACCACAGTGCTTACCGCTTTTCTCTTTGGAAGGTATCTTCATGCTCTACAAATACAACTCGCTAGTTTTCTTGTCTTTTCATAAATACCTGTTATTCCTGGACAAAACCTTTGTTTTGACTTTTTTTGGTTTGATTGGACGGATGCATGTTAATTCTTTAGAACAGTATTTTTATCGAATCTAGTTTGTAATGAGTGTTTAGTTGTTTAAGCTTCTGTTAGTTTTATTTAGTGGATAGCTTCATTTACTGGATCAGATGCCTTGGTGTAAGCTTTTGTATGTCTGTTAGCGTAGTGCATGAATGATTGTCCTCTTTATGAGTTCTGACTTATCTATATAGTTGTTTCAGCATAATTTATTCTCCAGCTCACAAACTTATCTTGTTCTTTTAAATTGCAGACTTCTAATGGTGGCCAATGCTGGTGATTGCCAAGCAGTTCTTTGTCGGAATGGTGAGGCAATAGATATGTCTCAAGACCATAGACCTACTTATCCTTCAGAACGGAGGCGAGTTGAAGAGTTGGGCGGTTTTATTGATGACAGATACCTAAATGGTGTTCTATCAGTTACTCGAGCCTTGGGTGACTGGGACATGAAGTTCCCTCAGGGTTCTCCTTCGCCTCTCATTGCAGAGCCTGAGTTTCGGCAAGTTTCTCTAACAGAGGATGATGAGTTCCTCATAATTGGGTGTGATGGGATTTGGGATGTGATGTCGAGTCAGCAAGCAGTCAGCCTCGTAAGGCGTGGTTTGTGCCGGCATGATGATCCATATTCAAAGCTTTCAGATGCTGCAGAAATTGGTAATTGTCTAGATTGGCTGATTTGCCTTTATGATGTTAGGATGGAGGTGAAGAAATTTTGTGGTAGTATTTTTTGTTTGTTAAATTGAAGTCTAGATTGGTTGATTTGCCTTTATGACTGTAATAAGCATTGATTAATTGCTCTAAGGAGCGAGTTATACCATAGACACCAACTTGTAATTTTCTTTAATGGGGAAAACGATAGATGCATAGATATACCATATAGAATTCATTCCACCTTTTTATGATTTATTTTGGTTTAATATTGACTATTGCTAGCCTATAAATTTTTTGATCAGAATCCACTAATCCACTTAATAAACAAATCAAATTTGATTTGTTTTGATCCATTTCGATAATAACCATGATTTTAATGTTATATGGTAATATACTCTGTATTATGTATATATATTTTTTTGTTTATTTTTATTAAAAGCGGCGAAGTATAAGTATAATTATACAATAATTGTTGTCATGTTTGATCGATGATATATAAAAAAATACAAACATTTTAAAAATAAAATAATATTAATTATTTTCAAGTATTTGACGTGTGCTTAAAAAATTTTATTTAGTAAATATGATAAATAAAATTAATTTTAGGTATTAAAATTTAAACTGAATACTGAAAACTGAAAACAATTACAAGAAGGTGTAATCCAAACAGTTTTATATGTTCAAAACAGTTTTCGAACACTGATTATCCAAACAATATTTCACTGAAAACTGTTTTGGAAACAGTTTTCGAGTTACAGTTATCCAAACATGTTTTTATCATAAAACTATTTTCAGAAACTATTTTCGAACACTGAAAACTGAAAGCTGAAAACTCCATTCGAATACTGAAAATTGAAAACTGTTCCCAAACATGCCCATAGATTTCAATTCAGGTTATCCAAACTTATTCATCAAAAGCTACAAATTAAAATATTCCCTTCAAGGCTTTAGAATTTAAAATTGAATGTACACATTTTTAAATACCAAAAAGAAAAATGACAATAAACAAAAGTGTATTAATTGTGCGTGAGTATGTCATTAGTTTCATGCCATAGAGAGGAGCTGTAGTATTGTTCCTCTAATGGAATCCCATAGCTTATCTGAGAATAATCATTAACTTCTCCAAATTCAATTCCATCCATCTCTGCATAAGACTTTTTGTACCAATTCATGTCATCACTTGCTGAGGAAGGCACAGGCTCCATATCATCAATCCATTGAAAGTCAAGATCTTGGGAATTCGAGCGATCGTGACCGTCCATGTGTCCTGTGTTGCATGATTGATCATCCTGATCTTCTTCACTGAGTAACTCATCAATCTCTATTGACAAATCATTGCCTTCCAGTATTGTACTATTTGCATTAATCTCTGCCTCTAATGAGCTGATAACTCTGTTTAGTTGTTCATCACTATGTTCTTCCACTAGTGATTCTTCTAATAGAAACATGAGAATTGCACTGTTGATTTCCAATGCCTGAATTTCATTGAAATCAGCATCACCATTGATACATGCCAAGTTTTCAGATACCAAAGAAGCCATTTTTTTAGCTTAAGGCACGGTTTTAACTTTCAAGAACAGAACAGAACAGAAGTTAGGTTAAACACAGAAATAAAAGAAATATTGATTTTCAAAGTGAATCAAAAAGTTGAATTCGTGTTGGATGGAAAATTTTTACAGTTGATTAATCAAAAGCTAAAGAATTCCTTTTTTTTTTTTTTTAAATAAGGAGAAATAAGAATGAAGAACAAAGGGGCAAACAAATTGAACTCGAGGAACAAATAGCTTTGAGAAAATGTATTTAGTGCCTTACCAATTTGAAGAAAGTCTTTATATAGGCAAAGACTTCATGTGACACGACACATCACAAAGTGGGCAACTTCCTACTCAATGACCCGCCAATCATGTGCTCATGTGCACCACATAAACAAATGAATAATTATATATAAAAAAATTCCAAACAAAGAAGGAACAGATGGAGAACATACTAAAATAGATGGTGAGATGTCAATTTTGAAAGCAATTAAAAGGCTTTACAGGTAGGCAAAATCTAGCCTTAGTGCATGTATGACCCAAAGAACATAATGACAGATCATGAACAAGGAGCGGGCAATATCTTAACCAAACACCTTCTAAGTAGTAGTTGATAAAGGAGAGACAGACTTGTAGTAGTAGTTGCCGGGATGACTATGAGCAATTGAGCATGAACAAAGTTTTATATAATTAAGAACATGTTAGAATTTTGATTCAAATCTTGTTGATGATGATTTTTAATTAGTTTGAAAGAAGTGGTTTCGGTTTATTTTATAATTATTTATTTTAATAAGAGTATAGTAATAGTTTTTTATTGAATAATGCTTTTTTAATAAGAGTAATAATAGTCTTCTATGTTGTTATTTTTTTCCTAATAATATTAGAAAAATATCATCTTATATATAAAAGGGTCCTATATAAAGCTTATGGCACACTCATAATTTCAATATACGTGGTAAATCAGATAGGTTTACAATTAAAACTAGAATGAGTGCTTTGGGTGTATTGAGGTTTTAGGTTATCAAGTAGAGAGTACATTTACAATTAGAGTTAGATTGAGAGCTTTGGTTGTGTTGGGGTTTTTGGGTTGTGAAGTAGTGAGAGTTTAGCAACTTTACTCTTCCTAAAGTATTGAAGATTAAATAAACCTGTGAGATTTGTTGGTGGATATAAGTAAAGAGATTGTCGAACCACGTTAAATTGTTGTGTTCTTGATATTTATTTGTTTTGCTTATTTAATTGTCGTTGTTGTGTTTTTTTGCTTAAGTTGAGTAGATGAATTTTAGAAATAAAATCTCAACATTACACTTATCTATAAAAAAAATCAATGAATGAAATTTTTTTATAAGATATTTTGACATTTTTTTTATAAAGTAGAGAGAATAAGAATAAACTCCCTATTAACGTTGTACAAACGTTATATATGAATCAGACACAAATGTTAATTCATGTCAAATCATTAAGTAAGACTTATGTCACCCATTGTAACGAGAATATTCAAAATCAAATATTTTTAAAATAATTTTAAAACTCAATCACCTCCTTAAAGTTTTTATTGGTTATGCTTTGTCATCTAAATCATATAAACATTTGCTCGTTAGATCTCAAAAATAGCAAATCAAAGATTACAATCAAGTGGGGCTATCTCTTAAATTGCAATAGATTAGTGAAATTATAAATTATAAATTTTTGTATCTATTATTTTACTATTTTATTTTGCCACAATAATTCATTAACCATAAAATGATATGCAAGTTGAGAAGTTTTTATCTGACACAATATCATGAAAAATATATGACACAAACGTTCATCTCACCATTAAATAGTATGAGAAAAAAAAATATATTTTATTTTTATTCAAATGTAAGATAAACTCTTTATATTATATATCTCTCATATCATTGTACTGGATAAAAAAAATTTCGATCCAATAGATATTTTATAAAACATGTGTCACATGCTCGTGTAAGGTGTTGAGAAGAAATGGTTAATAAAAATATGGGATCCAGTGTCAGCGGTGGCTCTCAACTACTAAATTATAGGGGGTTGATACTTGATACCCATACTTTGACCACCCAACCCACACTTTGGTGCACATGTTGCCGCCACAAAATGTTTAGTGGGTTTAGATCTCAGAATCCCTTAAATTGATGGCCACTGAATTCCCACACCCAAGTGATGATGTGTCCTATAAATGGTAAATCTTTTCAATTTAATAATCTTGATTTGTTTGTTAAGAAACATAATAGTTGAGATTATGATTCTTAGGGAAAATAAAATAAGATTTAAGCATTATCAAAATGCCCTTTGACACTGTAATCCCACTTATAATGGTTAGAAAAAGAGAAAGATGATATTGAATTGGTGATGGGTGCTTCTTTTGGGTAGATAAGTGCATTTTACATTTTGTGGTTGACAGTTGTAAAATGTGCTTATTATATTTTTTTTTGTGTTTAGAGAAAAATATTATTGTCTAATGTGATGCTTAGGCTATGTTAGTAATAAATCCGAAGTCATTTAAATTTGTTCGGTAAGATAGTCAAATAAAATTGAACAATATTTTGATATTCAATTGGTAAACAAATTGAATTTGAACATTGTTATGTTCGATTCAATTATGTTGAATATATCTATTTGTACGTTCGTTAATAATTTATTTATTTAATCGTTAAGTAACTTATTTGCTCGCTCATATAAAGAAATATATAAGTTAACATAAAATTTTAGTAGGTTTTCTTTTCTATTGGTTTTCTCATTATGCTATATTAAAAATTAAAATTCTTTTGAGTTTATTTATAATTCATTTTTTTAAGTTTATTCTATTATGCGTTTGAACTTGATTCGTTTAAAATAAACAAACTAAATACGATCATAACTTTAAAAACTTGATCCGTTTATAAAAGAATATGAATTGAGCTCCCAAACTATTTAATGAACTCGAAGATGCTTGTTTGGGTTTGCTTGGTTAATTTCAGTCTTAGTGATGGAAAGATATTTTACATTAAAAATCTGTTGGCTTATACAAGAAATAAAATAAAATTGAATTAAATTAATACTCTCACAATTAAGTTTGAATGAAATTTAATGGACGGAGTGTTGATATTTTTATTGATATAAATATATTACAAAATTCAGAGACAGAAAAAAAAAGACAGATTTACCCTCAACTGTTTTCAAAGAGAAGAATGTATCAAATGAGGGTAGAAGTGTATTTTCTCGTAAAAGCTTCCTCCTTGACGTGTTGTCGTAGATTAGCAACTCCTTTCTAATCCATCTCTACTCACCGGTGCGTTTCATGCGTGGGACATCCACGTGGGACGTGAACGGTTAGGAGCAAATTCAGTGGAATCAGTTCTTCTAAAACTTCACCTGAGCCGCAACAAGTAAACAGGATATACATGTGGGATTTCAAAATTCTGAGCTTTCCCTCTCTTCGTTGCAATTTTCTTGTTATTAGTAGTTGTTAGCCAATGCTAGTGAAACGAGCAAGTACCTTTGTGTATAAACAAAGCTTTAACTTTAGATACTCAAAATTCTCCACCGAGATCCTCCCGAAACCAAATCTGAAACGCCAACAAACCAGCAAATTTCTTGTTTACTGCAACTCCAAGATTACAACAAATGGAAGGAGCGGAAATATCGAAGAAGCTGAGTCCATTTTTAACCGAATGTCCCACAAAAATACTATCTCTTGGACTGCCATGGTCACAGCATATGCAGAAAACGGTAAGATTGTGAAAGCAAGGGAATTGTTTGATGAAATGCCTGAGAGAACCACTGCTTCATATAATGCCATGATGACGGCTTATATTAGGAATGATTGTAATGTGGATGAAGTGTATGGGTTGTTTAGTAAGATTCCTGAAAGGAACTCGGTGTCTTATGCGGCGATGATCACCGGTTTTGTTCAGGCAAGGATGTTCAATAGGGCGGAGGAGGTTTATGCTGAGATGCCGATTGAGTGGAGGGACCCAGTTTGTTCGAATGCGTTGATAAGTGGATATTTGAAAGTGGGGAATTTGGAGGAGGCCTTACGAGTTTTTGAGGGTATGGTGGAGAGAGACGTGGTTTCTTGGAGCTCTATCGTTGATGGGTATTGCAAGATGGGAAGAATTGTTGATGCAGTAGGGTTGTTTGAAAGGATTCCGGAGAGAAATGTGGTTACTTGGACTGCGATGATTAATGGGTATATGAAGGTGGGCTGTTTTGAAGACGGGTTTGGTTTGTTTTTGAATATGAGAAGGGAAGGATTTGTAGGGGTTAATTCTACCACCTTGACTATAATGTTTGATGCTTGTGGGAACTTTGGTAGATACGGAGAGGGGATTCAGGTGCATGGGTTGGTTTTGCGCATGGGATTCGAGTTTGATATCTTTTTAGGAAATTCCATCCTTACCATGTATTGTAGATTTGGTTGTATTGATTCGGCTAATGTAGTATTTCATATGGCGAAGAAGAAAGATCTTGTTTCTTGGAATGCCTTGATTGCCGGTTATGTTCGTAGTAACAAAATTGAAGAAGCTTATAAGCTTTTTGAGAAGATGCCCAGAAAAGATGTTGTTTCTTGGACAACCATGATTACTGGGTTCTCTAGCACAGGGAACATCGATAAATCTATTCATTTGTTTAGAATGATGCCTGAGAAAGATGATGTTGCATGGACTGCTATAATTTCAGGGTTTGTCAGTAATAGGGAGCATGAGAAAGCATTTCATTGGTTTATTGAGATGCTTCAAGAAGCAGTTAGGCCGAATCCCCTTACTTTCAGCAGTGTGCTCAGTGCTTCAGCTGGTTTGGCAATACTAGACCCAGGGCTGCAGGTCCATGCTCAAGTATTAAAGATGGATATGGAATTTGATTTGTCCATTCAAAATTCACTGGTCTCAATGTATTCTAAATGTGGAAATGTGTATGATGCTTACCGGATCTTTACAAGTATTGATGAAGCCAATGTTATTTCTTTTAACTCGATGATTACTGGATTTGCCCAAAATGGGTTTGGGGAAGAAGCTCTTGAGTTATTTAAAAAATTTCAGAGTGAAGGGCAGGAGCCGAACCAGGTTACCTTTCTTGCTGTTCTATCGGCTTGCGCTAATGTAGGACTAGTAGAAGTAGGATGGAAATACTTCAAATCAATGAAATCTTCATATGACATAGAACCTGGGGCTGATCACTATGCTTGCATGGTTGATCTCCTTGGCCGAGCTGGATTGCTAGACGAAGCAATTGATCTGATCTCGTCAATGCCTTTTGAGCCCCATCCTGGAGTTTGGGGAGCTCTCCTTGGTGCAAGCAAGACTCACTTACGTCTTGATCTTGCAAAGCTCGCAGCTCAGAAACTTATGGAATTGGAGCCTCAGAGCGCAACACCTTATGTGGTCCTGGCCGACTTATATTCTGTTTTGGGGGAAAGGAAGGACGAGGATCAAGTAAGAAATATCAAGATGTCAAAAGGGATAAAGAAGAGTCCAGGATGCAGCTGGATTAGACTTAGAAGAGATTAAAGTTTCTCTGCAGATATTTGGGAAGGAGATGGGGAATTTGGCTCTTTTACCATCAGTGTTTTTTACTGGTAAAGAACCATGGAAGTTGCCCATCTTTTGATCTGTTCTCCATTGGTGTTTCTTCTGTTCTCACAATTAATTATTGGGAACCTGGAGCTTAATTTGTTTGGAAGGAAGCAAGGTTTCTTCTTGAGGTTTTGCCTTCCCTTTTTTACACAGGACTGTCAAGGAATATAGGTATGATGAGAAAAGGCATTGTTCTTTCAATGCGTAACAATTGTCACTTAGTATCAAGGCACTTCTCTTCCATTCGCATTTTTATTTTGTTCAGGTTTTGTTGATAGTCGGGCTTTTCCTTTGATGAGAGGACTTTGCTTGCTTCGGCTGCCATCTTGTGCTTCACGAGATCTTGTCATGTGATAGACAGGTTACCAGGACCCAAAGTGTTAATATTGACTTGCTTTGAAGCATTTATGCATGCTATGTGTAGATCATTTCTTAATCCAGCATTATCTTCATCATTGCTAGCATCAGTACTCTCATTGGCAGCAATGCAACCAATGCCACCCTTACCTCCACCACCGTTGTCAAAACTGCTCCCAACGCTGCTGATGCTAGTAGCATTGGTAATAGCTGCCAAAGCTAGCCAAAATGACCATTAATCCACAATATTCATGTAGTACAATATTCTTCCTTTTTTCTTTTTCCCCAAAGCTGCGAACAGGTCTGCTAGTATCAGCACATATCTTTCAGAGCATATGCAAGCCTAATGCTTGGGAGGCTTATATCTTCTCTATTGTGAGACCCATCCAATCTTGAGGCAGGAGTTATGCAGGCTCTTGTAGTACTGTAAGTCTTAAGTTCTCCTTTGCTGTATGATGCTATAGGCTCAAGTGAGTTATATTGTCTTTTGCCATTCCTTAATTCCTCATGTACTATTAGACTTATATGACATTGTTCTTAATAATGATTATGATGATTATTTTTCATGATATCATGATCTTAATTGTAATGATGAATGATAAGATAGTTCATCTCGGTTTTTGGGAGGAGGTGAAAAGGATGTCTTTTGTCAATCGCAACTGATTGATCTAGACCATTAGTGCAACACACATGTGAAATCCGCACGTGTATTGAATAGACAGTTCTGATCGGTCAGTTGAAGCTGACCATAGCATTCCGCAGAAGAGGAATGTGTATAGGAATCTTGTCCTCAAGTCTCTAAATATGGCACCATTTCCAAGCTGATTTTGCTTTGGAAGAGATTTAAGCAAACTGATTTTATTTGAGTTCTGAATTCTTGAATTGTAAGATAAATTCTACTGATGTTACTATTATTTCCTAGTGGAGTTTGCTAATTATGAAATTCAGAAAGACTTAAAATATCTATTTCAGGTACAGTATATTTTCTTTTCCTTTCCCTGAATTCTTTTTCTTTTCCACGAAATGAAGTAATCGTGAAGACATTAATAGAGTGTAAACAGAAATACAGAATCATTAGCCATCAGAAAACGGAAAATCATCATAAAACTCACACAACTAATTTCAAGATAGATGTTTGGATTTCAACCTACTTAACCACAACCACCTTCACTGCCACCGCCTCCACCACCTTCACCTCCACAGCCACCGCCACCTTCACTAACACCACCTTCTCCACCACTTAGGCCATTGTCGCCGAAACCACCATCGTTAAAGCCACCTCCAATGCTGATAGTAGTAGCAGTGATAGTCATTGCTGCAGCAGCTCCAGCCGAAATTGGCATGCTGCCATCTCGTCCCACTATTATCCACTCTCTGACCTCCTTCATTACCGTACGTTGAAGTGGTTGGCCTGCTCCGCACGTAATTAACAGGATGCATATATTTGTTATCTTTCTTTCTGTGACCCCTTTTGCAGAGATAAATCAGAATTAGAACAGCTGCAATTGCAGAACCACAGACAATGAGTGCAATACCATACGCTTTCATCTTTCATGAAGAACAAATACCGACAAGGAATCTCTATTAATATTTGGTTTCATTTATAAAGAAAGCAGATTAATTGGGTGAACTGGAATATTGTAGCAAAGGGTGAATAACGAATGGAGAGAATTATGCAGAAGCTAACTGTTTGGATTCCTTATAATTCCGAGAAGTTTGATGGAAGTTATGTTAGTTGACTTTGTCATTGGAAATGAATTTTTTTAGGGTTTTTTTGTTGGTCAATCAATAGTGGCTATTTTACATGTACTAGCTTTGCTTTGATCACTCCAGCTAGCAATCGTATAAAATACTGTGTTAGAAAAAAATTATATATCTTAGGCAGAAATTCACACTGGCAATTTAATAACTGATATATGGAGAAGTTGTGTTTACTTAATGAATCCTACATATTTAATCCCAACTTAAAATTGTATACTTTTTACTGTAAAAACTTGTAAACAATCTTCAAAGAATTCCGAAAACACTATTGAATACTCAGTTTTGCGCAAATGCAATCAATGATTCAGCATTGTATCCTTGATGCAATTTGCATAAACCCTTTTGCATGTTATTATTTTTATTATGGAAGCAAATTAAACATCAAGAAAAATGACTGTGCTACACGCCTTGAAGTCTTCCTGAAACTAAACACACTCTTATTTTCTGTGTCATTTTTCTAACAAAATGTGTACCATACAAGGAACTTTACAAAGATTATCGAGGGACGTCTTCAATTATATTCATAAGAGAAAAGATGACAAGCATCATCATGGTCCTAAAAAATTAATATAATTGGTAAAGGTACAACATTTTCCAAAGAACACTCAAGCCAAAGCAAAAATAAAAATCCCCATAACCCCAACCACCTTCACAACCTCCACCTCCTCCATCACCACAATCATCACCACCCCCACGATCACCACCTCCTCCATCACCAGAACCACTACTTGTGCTAGATACACTAGCACCAGCTCCTGCAAAAATAACCATTCCACCATCTTTGCTTATGGTAGTACTCATGACCAATTTCAATGTCTCGATAATCCATATATCCTTATATATCTATATAGATTGGGTAAACTGGGGTAATAGAAAACTCATTTTCTAAAGAAGAATCTTCAAATTTATATAGAAATAAAGAAGAGAGAAATGACCAGCAACACCATGGAACAATGCATCTTAAAATTAAAACTTACTGAGAAGGTACAACAAATTTCACATAACCCCAAAATGGGTATGAATATTGGAATTTTGATTCAACAACGGAATTACAACGAAGGAAATGAAAGAAATTGACAGATAGTGGCTAGATTTTGAGGACTAGCACCTCCTAAGAAATTTAGAGAAAAGGTGAGAGATATTTCTTTGATTGACTGATTCCCTATACGCACTTGTTGGAAATAAAACACTCACACAAAC
Source organism: Bretschneidera sinensis (assembly GCA_023935145.1). NCBI lineage: Eukaryota > Viridiplantae > Streptophyta > Magnoliopsida > Brassicales > Akaniaceae > Bretschneidera > Bretschneidera sinensis. The sequence goes on along the minus strand of CM043704.1, from coordinate 86,328,588 downwards.
AACTCTTATTCAAACTCAAAGAGATATTACAAGAGCACTCTCACTCAAAAGAAAGAAGATACTAGAACTCACTCTTAGAAGACTTTGCTTCTTCACTCACTTAGAAGCTCTTGCTTCTTCTTGATGATTAAACCAAAATGGGGAGGGGTATTTATACTACTTAAGAACAATCCTACACCACACAAATAAACTAATCCAAAATTACAACAACCATACACCTCATTTTTCTTGGTGGTTCTAATAATATTTTAGGTTACCAAATGATTCACATGCTCAACTACCACACCAAAAAAATTCTAGGTAGAATGCTTGTAGTTTTGGACCTTGATTATGGACTTGGACTCCAATTTGATTGAGTTTGGTTTTGGACTCCCATAATGGACCAAGTTTATGATCCAACACCCCCCCTTAAACTTGATCTTGTGACCCCTAGTAAGTTCCTTAATCTTATGAAGTTTTCGCTTGTCAGTGGCTTAGTAAAAATATCAGCAACTTGATCTTGTGACCTCACATATTCAACTTGCACATCCTTTCTTGCAACACACTCCCTTATATAGTGGTAGCGAATATCGATGTGCTTGCTTCGATCATGGAATACTGGATTCTTTGCTAAGGCAATGGCTGACTTGTTGTCGACATAAACCTTGGTCGGCTCTTCTTGTATCAAGCCTATCTCCTTCAATAGATTTCTAAGCCAAATTGCATGACAAACGCATGAGGTAGCAGCAACATATTCTGCTTCACAAGTGGACAATGTGACAATCGGTTGTTTCTTTGACATCCATGTGAAAGCAGTATCTCCCATGAAAAATACGAATCCAGTAGTGCTCCTTCGATTATCTATGTCTCCACCCCAATCACTATCGCTATATCCAGCAAGCTTGTAATCATTAGAAACTGAATAGAACAAGCCAAAGTCAATTGTACCTTTTAGATAGCGAAGAATTCTCTTTGCGGCTTTAAAATGGGTGGTTGTTGGAGATTCCATGTAGCGACTAACCAATCCAACTGCGTGAAGAATATCGGGTCTCGTGCAAGTTAGGTAGCGTAGACTTCCCACCAAACTTTTGAAAAATGTTGGATCTACACTTTCGCCTTTTTCATGTTTGGACATCTTGACTCCGTATTCCATCGGTGTGCTTATCGGCTTACAGTTCTCCATCTTGAACTTCTTCAGGATCTCCTTTGCATAGATTTCCTGTGAAATGAAAATTCCATCATTTTGTTGCCTAACTTCAATGCCAAGGTAGTACGCCATGAGCCCCATGTCTGTCATCTCGAATTCCTTCGTCATCACTTCCTTGAATTCATTGAACATGCTTGGGTTGCTTCCGGTGAAGATCAAATCATCCACATAGAGGCACACGATCAAAATATCTCCATCTTTGATCTTGATATATAGAGCATGCTCATAGGGACATTTGTTGAAGCCATTCTCTTGGAAGTACTTGTCGATTCGGCTATTCCATGCCCTTGGTGCTTGTTTCAACCCGTAAAAAGCTTTCTTCAACTTCAACACCTTGTCTTCGTGGCCTTTGACTTCGTAGCCTGATGGTTGCTGAATGTAGACTTCCTCTTCAAGAACTCCATTTAGGAAGGCAGACTTTACATCCATTTGTTGTATCTTCCACTTGTTTTGAGCTGCCAAGGAAATAATTAGTCTAACAGTCTCCAACCGAGCAACAGGGGCGAATACCTCATCGTAGTCAATTCCAGCTTTTTGACTGTAGCCTTTTGCAACAAGCCTCGCCTTGTGTCTTTCAATCTCTCCCTTAGCATTTCGCTTTGTTTTGTAGACCCATTTGACACCTATCGCCTTGTGTCCTTTGGGAAGTGAAATAAGTTCCCATGTGTCATTCTTCTCGATAGCCTTGATTTCTTCATTCATCGCATCTCTCCACTCCATTTCTTTTGCAGCTTCTTGATAGCTCATTGGTTCACAATCAGCAAATAAACAAAATAATGTAAGATTATCTTGTCGTTCAGTCACTTCATAGAGATCTCGAAGGCTTCTTGTTCGTTGTACATCTCTTTCACTTTGACTCCCACTTGAAGATGATGAAGGTGACTCGTCTCCGTGGGTAGTTGATGTTGGTGAAGTAGGTGGAGTTGTTGGCTCTTGTTGGGCTTCTCCAGGCTGTTCTATTTGTGTCAGCTCATCTTCAAACGGAGGAGAGAAATTGAAGTCATCTATATGAGATCCAAAATCCCATAGTCCTTCTTCGTCAAACACCACATCTCGGCTGATCACAACCTTCTTATTGTTCGGATTGTACAGCTTGTAGCCTTTTGAATTTGCATCATAGCCAATGAAGATGAAACTCTCGCTTTTATCATCAAGCTTTGTTCTTTTCTCATCTGGAACATGAACATGGGCTATGCTTCCAAAAACTCTTAGGTGGGAGATGCCGGGCTTTCTTCCACTCCATGCTTCTTGCGGTGTCTTTCCCCAAACACTTCTTGTTGGAGATCTATTGGATAAGTAGACCGCACACGCCACTGCTTCAGCCCAAAACTCCTTGGGTAGTTTCTTGCTTTTGAGCATACTCCGAGCTATGTTGAGAATAGTTCGGTTCTTTCTTTCCGCTACGCCATTTTGTTGAGGGGATCTAGGAACTGTCATTGGTCGACGAATTCCATTTGCTTCACAGAACTCTTGAAACTCCTTAGAAGTAAATTCTCCTCCTCGGTCGGATCTCATAGCTTTGATCTTTCTACCACTTTCTCTCTCCACTGCAGCTTTGAACTTCTTGAAGACTTCGAAAACTTCTGACTTCTGTTTCAAGAAATATACGCACGTTTTTCTTGAAAAATCATCAATGAAGAGAAGAAAATAGTTATTGTTACCGAGAGAGCTTGGTTTGATCGGACCGCACACATCGGTATGGATGAGCTCGAGTGGCTTCTTGACTCTTGAGTCTGACTCCTTTGGAAAGCTTTTTCTGAATTGCTTCCCGACTAGACACCCTTCACAAAGCTGGTCAGGATGGTTGATGCGAGGTAGTCCCTTCACCATCTCCTTCTTGGATAGCAGCTTTAGACCTCCAAAATTTAGATGCCCAAAACGAAGATGCCATAGCCATGATGCATCTCTGTAGCAAGCTTTCAAGCACTTTGCAACATCGTTTTGTATGTTGATCAGGAACATTCTATTCTTTGACATCGGTACTTTAGCAATGAAGTTATTCTTATCATCTTTTATAGAAAGATTATGATCCTTCATATGAATATCATAACCTTTCTCTAACAGTTGTCCTAAACTCAAGATGTTACTTTTCATATTGGGCACAAAGTAGACATTGGAAATAAACTGATGTCTCCCATCTTTCAAACGGATAAGAATGTTACCTCTCCCTTTTACCGCTATTGTGGAATCATCACCAAATGAGACATTTTCACTTACTGACTCGTCCAGCTCCACAAACATGTCTTTCCTTCCACACATGTGATTGCTTGCACCACTGTCAAGATACCAGGATTTTGCTTGGACACCATCAGTCTCTTTTCGTGCTAGAAGAAGAGTTTCTTTATCATCGGTCTTCTCCTCCACATAGTTGGCCTTCTCCTCAATTCTGTTGTTAGGAGCTCTACATTCTGAAGCATAATGCCCAAACTTATGACAATTATAGCATCGAACTTGAAATTTGTCATTCCTCGAGTTTAGATTGCCTCTTCCACGACCTCGTGTTGAGCTTTCTCCTTTCTCGTAGTTATTGTTGGAATTGTTGTTGTTGTAATTCCAACCTCGTCCACGACCGCGATTTCCTCCTCGTCCACGACCTCTACCTCTGCCTCGGCCACGTTGGTTTCTATCATCTCCTTGGCTTTCATGCATATCCTTGAATTGCAGCTTGAGGAGTTGATCAGTAAACCCTTGCTTCTTCTTATGCTTCTCTTCGTATGCTTGTAATGATCCTTGGAGTTGCTCGATCGTCATTTCTTCCAAGTCTTTAGTTTCTTCAATCGTCACGACGATGTGCTCAAATTTGGAATCCAATGAACGAAGTATCTTCTTTATTATCCTCACATTCTCTAACTTTTCACCATTTCTTTTTAATTGATTAGAAACAGCTACTACTCTTGAGAAATAATCTGAAATAGACTCAGATACTTTCATGTGTAAGGATTCGAATTCACCTCTTAATGTTTGGAGACGGACCTTCTTCACTTGCTCGGATCCTTTGTAAGAGGTTTGCAGCTTTTCCCACGCTTCCTTAGCAAAGCTTGCACTCGAAATCTTCTCAAAAACATTATCATCTAATGCTTGATAGATGAGGTAGAGAGCTTTCTTGTCTCTTTTTCTCGCATCTTTCAAACTATCCTTTTGAGCTGTGGTCAGCGCAGCTTCGTTATCTGGCTCACTAAAACCTTTTTCTACGATATCCCAAACATCATGTGCGCCAAGAAGAGCCTTCATCTTGATACTCCAGTTGTCGTAATTGTTATTGATGAGCGTCGGGACTTGGAAGGATGCCACACCATTTGCTATATCACTCAATATGTTGAGAATTTGGAAATTTTGATTGCGTAGATAGATCCGGAATGTTGAAAAACTTTGGGAGGGACCTGGTCAAATTTTTTAACCTTCGGTCAACGGTCAAAGTCAACACTAACCTGGTCAACAGTTGACTTTGAATGCTCGGTCAACTCAGCTCAAGCGGTTCGGTCAAGCGGCTCGGTCAACAGACTTATGGCTCGGTCAACTCGGCTCCAACTCGGCTGACCCAGCTTAACTCGGTGAGTCAATTCGGTTTTCTGGCAGCAATCTTCCGGGGAGATTCTGGCGGCGTCGGATTTCTCTCGTCGAGACCTTCGATTTGATATGCAATGGTGTATACTTTCCAACTCAAGCTCTGATACCACTTTGTTGGAAATAAAACACTCACACAAACAACTCTTATTCAAACTCAAAGAGATATTACAAGAGCACTCTCACTCAAAAGAAAGAAGATACTAGAACTCACTCTTAGAAGACTTTGCTACTTTACTCACTTAGAAGCTCTTGCTTCTTCTTGATGATTAAACCAAAATGGGGAGGGGTATTTATACTACTTAAGAACAATCCTACACCACACAAATAAATTAATCCAAAATTACAACAACCATACACCTCATTTTTCTTGGTGGTTCTAATAATATTTTAGGTTACCAAATGATTCACATGCTCAACTACCACACCAAAAAAATTCTAGGTAGAATGCTTGTAGTTTTGGACCTTGATTATGGACTTGGACTCCAATTTGATTGAGTTTGATTTTGGACTCCCATAATGGACCAAGTTTATGATCCAACAGCACTGGGATCTATTAGCAAATTATATAACCTTTTGCTATAACAACTTTCCTATATTCTCTCCTTTCTGATGCTATTCAAACAGCTGTGAACAGTTTTCCAAACTAATGGCTTCTAGGTTTTGGAGGTTAGGCAGCCACGCAGGCAACACCAGTTTTTTTATATATTTGAACATGAACCTAGTTTAAAACGTTTGAGACATGAAAAGTGCCAGGTGGCAGAGGAGGAGGAGTTGATGTTGCTTTAAACAGTGCATTTAACTTGGTTAAACCATAAAGTTTTAGCCTCCCAAGGCTGTGAAGTGGGGCATAGTAGAAAGAGGAAAAGGAGGACGATGAGGAATTAAGCAAGCACTCTAGCCCTCCACAATACCTCAAGCCAGAGCAATTGTTAAACGTCCAAATGTCGTTTAAGCTTCTTATATCATGGCAATCTCCAATGCCCAGCTCCTGAATGTTAGTAGGCAGCACAAGGAGATTTCCAGAAATGTTTTTATTACTGATTTCTACAACTCTGTTGACGTCAGAAGAAGGAATAGAAGAATAATCATATTTTCCAACATTAATAGTGTAGTTACTGGGTCCTCTTCCACCCTGCAAAGATTTGACAAACATATTAAAGCCAGGCAGGTCATAAAATTCCCCACAAAATGTTTCCAACTTCCTCAGCTTTTACATGTATTCCCAAATATTCTCGAAAAAAAATCAAGTGCCAGAGATGAGTGAGTTTTCGTAACATTCCAACAGCCAACTCTCTTAGAGTCACTATACCGAGATCAAGATACCAGAGATTTACCAGCATTTCCACACATTGAGGAACCTCTTCAAGCCTGGTATATATAACCTAAGTCCAACTTCTTCAATCATTAAACCTTTGAAAAAGAAGGCTAGCGTCTTATCCCACCGTAAAATTTTAAATCGAACATGGGCATGGGTATATCTGTTAGTTATGGCCACTCATCCAAACTTGAAGTCTTATTATGATACAAAGGATAATAATAAATCTCTAAGTAGTTAGGCAAGCTCATCCAACTGTAGAGAAGTCTTATCCTGAAATGAAAAAATAAGTATAATATGATTTTCAGGATAGAGATGATCCGTATTTTGAAATTCAAAGATACAATTATCAGGGGATGGAGATGAGGCTGGAAGCCTCTATAAATAGATGGGTCATTCAAATATTTTTTCACTCAACAATTAAGCAAGAATCAACCTTCATCGAAACCCCCATGAAATATTTTCTACCCTTTTTTAGTTCTTGTTTTCGTTTCCATAATCCAATTAAAAATCCAAACACTGGTATCAAATCCAAGTTCAAATTTTTCTTTCTTCTCTAAAATCATTTTTTTCTTGAGAAAATCTACCAGCCAACCTACTAGCAACCTGCCAGTTGACCGACTAGTCGACCGCAAGCGCCAGTAAATTATATTTTTTTCTGCTCCAAAAGGTCAATTAAATGTACGTTTTTAGTTTTAAATAATAAATTCTTTTATTACCAAAATCTTCATTTTTCGAATTATTTCGGTATAGTTTTTTTCGAAATGGCTAGCATCCAGCTTGTGAGGGATGGGGTCCTTACACCTTCTTTGGACTCTGATGCCACTATGCCATTATTCTTAGACTTAGTGGCACCATTAAGAACGTAAGTGATTTTCTAGTTATGTTAGCAATTGAAAAAGACTTGATAGCTTAGAGAAAAGGACCAGAACTAAACCTTGTGCAGCAAGATGAGCTGCATCTAGCCCAGTTCAGACCAAGGAACCAAAACCAACAACTGGACCCTTGAAAGCTCGGTTTCAAGGATCCACGGCCATAGTACTGCATAAGCAAGAAACCGATTATTCCTCGGGGTACGTGTTAAAATGCAGTAAATATGAACATTTCAAGTCCAATTTCTCGGAAAACGGGTAAGGAAATATAGGCGATTTAAAACATTGGAACAATGAGGATCCAACAAATGAGAGTTTGTTAGGGTGATTGAGTACAATACTGTGGGCACGGATACAGATTTTTTTTCATTGGGATCTTTCATTAACTGATATAAATATTAGTTAGTGTGCCATATTTTTTCTTAAAAGAAAATAAAAAAAGTGGCTCCACATGCTCTGATTTATTTTTTTTGAATTATAATACAATGCAAGAGTACTACCAAAGTGTTTCAAAGAAGGGTTATCTTTACGTAGGTTTACTTGGGTGGTGGATTGACTCTAGTGCAACCCGCCACATTGCCAAGAAAAAGGAAAGGTTATTCGACTACAAGGAGTTGTTCAAAGGGGAATAGAGGATCTTCATGAGTAACAATCCCTACCTAGATGTAGAAGATATTGGATCTTACCGATTGGATCTTGGGGACAATATCATGGTCTTCATAGATGTAATATATACATTTGGGAAAAGGTATAATCTGGTTTCTGTCCCTGTACTACTGAAGAAGGGGCTAGAGGTTAGGTTCTATAACAAAAGGGTGTCCTTGGGAAAGGATAAGAAAGTTTTTGCTATAGGTAAGTTTGTGCCTAAACATGATTTGTTTTGTTTACCAGTTGAAAACATTAATAAGAATGATGCAGTTTTAAATTATACTTTGTCTCTTAATATTTCTACATGTGAATTATGACATTTGAGATTAAGACACCGTGGTAAATCTAAGATGAAACAAATAATTGACATGAATTTGTTACCATGCCTGACTAATATAAATGCCATGCAATATTGTCAACATTGTTTAGCTGGAAAAATGGCCATGAAATTTTTTTATGAATGGACAAAGAACTAGTCAGTTATTAGAATTAGTACACTCAATCATATGTTGCCCTTTGAGTGTAAAAAATCATGGAAATAAGGAATATTTTATTACCTTTATATGTAACTATTCCAAGTTTACTTATATATATATATATATATATCAAATCAGAAGCATTTGAATGTTTAAGAAATATAAGACAGAAGTAGAAAATCAACTTGGAAGGAATATTAAGGTGTTAAGGACTGATATGGAGAATACAATTTAGGAGGTTTTGATCATTTTTGTATAGAATATGGAAATATAAGGCATACTACTATGTCTTATATGCCACAACAAAATGGTGTGGCAGAAAGAAAAAATAGAACATTATTGAATGTTATGAGATATATGTTGTCACACTGAAACCTCTCTAGGGGGAAAGGCTTTGATTATAGTAAACTATATAATGAATGGTATTCCTAAAAAATTTGTTGAGTCAATACCCTATGAGACCTGGACTGGTCATAAACCTGACTTAAGTCATCTAAGGAAATAGGATTATATAGTGCATGTTTTGATTCTATCTCAGTTGTGAGATAAATTGGACTTCAAAACATTGAAATGTGTTTTCATAGGCTATTTTGAAAGGTTAAGAATCCATAGGTTCTATAATAAAGAAAATGAGGTTATTGAATGTAGAGATGCTACTTTTCTAGAGGATGTATAGAAAGAAGAACAAGTTCAAGAAGATAAATGAACCATTTTTCGTAATAGATGATGACTATTATGATGATGTTCGTGAAAATAACCCGGAACCAAATCCTATTATGGATGGAAAACCAACACCTATAGCAAGACCGACCATTTAGGGACCACCTCCTCAACCTGTTCAATCTATAGTTGGCAACAAGAGAGCTAAAGAACCTCCTGCTTGGATGGATGATTGTTATCTATATTTGTGTGAGCCATCGTGTTTTTCTGTGGACATAGACATTGAGGAGAGTGTAGATCCCATGACTTTTACAAAAGAGATGAAATCAAAAGAATCAAATCTATGCCTAAATGCCATGAAAGATAAAATTGATTCAATTGAAATAAACATGGTTTGTTAACTATGTGATTTACTTCGGAATAGAAAGTCCATAGTTTGTAAATGGCTACTCAAAAGGAAATTTTGTGTTGATGTGTCAATTGAAAAATTCAAGACCTAGTTAGTTGCCAAAAGTTTTGCTCATAAGCCAGGAATAGATTTTCAGGAGATGTATTCTCCATTGGAAAAGTTTGCCTCAATCAGAATGATTATGCCTATTGTTGTTTGTCTTGACTTGGAACTATTTTAAATGGATATCAAGACTGTGTTCCTCAACGAAGAGTTGAGGGAGGATATTTATATAGACCAACCTGAGGAATTTCAGGTAGAAGGTCAAGAAAATAATGTTTACAAATTAAAGAAGTCATTGTATTGTTTGAAATAATCATCTAGACAATGGCATCTCAAATTTCATGAGGTAATATTGTAACTTGTTTTTGTCCTGAATAAGCTAGATAACTGTGTATATACATGTAAAAGTGAGACCAATTTTTCTATATTGTCATTGTATGTAGATGATATTCTACTTGCTAGAAATGACATAAAAATGTTAAATAAAACCAAGTTGAAGTTAAGTAATAGATTTGAAATGAAAGATATGTGTGAAACATTATATGTTTTGCGAATACAAATCTTGAGGGATAGAAAATCTTGAACATTGAGTTTGAATCAAGAAAGGTACTTACTTAAAGTTTTTAAGAAATTTAGAATGCAGAATTGCAATCCAGCACCTACATTATTGGTTATAGGGAAGAGATTATTGAAAGACTAGTGTCTTAGAGAGGGACAAAAGGCTTTAGAAGTACCATATGCTCAAGCAGTTGGAAGCTTGATGCCATGTTGTGTACTCACCCAGACTTGGCATACCAGTAAGTTTGGTCAGTAGGTACCAAAGTAATCCTAGCCCAAATAATTGGGAAGTAGTTAAAAGGATATTGAAGTACCTGAGGGATACTTTGTGCCTTAAATTAATATATCAAGTGACACACTTGAGGTAATTGGTTACTCCAATGTAGATTTCGAAGGGCACAAAGATGACGGAAATTTCACTTCGGGACATTTATTCATTTTTGGAGGCATAGTTGTTTCTTGGGGCAAAAAGGAACAGGGATGTGTAGCAAGATACACACAAGAATCTGAGTGCATAGCCTGTAGCATGGCTACCACTCATGTAGTCTAGATTAGATGGTTTTTGATAGATTTGAACAAAAATCTAATTGAAAGACCAATAGAAATTTACTGTGATAATTGACAAAGGGTGTTCCAGCGGAATTTATTTCCAACACGTTAGTTTGATAGGACTCCAGAATATTTTAGTCAAAAAAGTTTTTTGTTATCTCACGAATAATAGGAGTGTGTTATCTCACGGATAGTGAGACTATGTTATCTCACGACTAGTGGGAGTGTGTCATCTCACAGATAGTGGGAGAATGTACAAAAACTATTGATATGGTATTTCACGGATAATGAGATCATATCTAAAATTTTGGCTAAGTATCCAAGTGGGAGATGTTAGTTATGGTTACTCAGCCAAATTTGAAGTCTTATAATGAAATAAGGGATAAGGGTAAATTCCTTAGTAGTTGGGAAAACACATCCAACTATAGAGAAGTCTTATCCCGAAATGAAAGGATAAGTGTAATATGATATTCAGGATAGAGATGATCATGAAATGGATAGATATTATACATATTTTGAAATTCAAAGAGGCAGTTATCAAGGGGTGAAGACGAGGATGGAAGCCTTTATAAATAGATGGGTCATTCCCATATTTCGTCACTCAGCAATTAAACAAGAATCAGTCTTCATCGGAGCACCCTTGAAATATTCTCTACCACTTTTCTTAGTTCTTGTTTTCATTTCCATAGTCCTAGTCAAAAATCCAAACAAGATCCTCGATACTAGTATCAGAATGATCAAGATTCTGAAGCTCGTGCATCAATAAAGGATCTTTTAAGAGACAAGTGTGGGCCATGGTGGAATACTCGTATTCGTAAAGTAAGGGTAAAGAAGTAATTTAATAAATATGATATGGAAAAATAATATATACGTGAAAGATTTATTATTGAATAAAATAATTCTTTTGAAAAAAACGGACGCGTGGTGGTGTAAAGAAAAAGAAAAAATGAAAAAATAAAATTGAAACGTCTAGACAAAAGAAAAAAAGAAAAAGAAAAAGAAAAAAAAGGTTTTAAAAAAAAACGTGGCAACAAGTGTTGCCTTCAGTGGACATTAATCCTCAAAATGAGAATTGGTGGACATTGAGCGCAATTGTTAAAAAATGATGCAACGGTGCTGCCGTAAGCAACAGAAAAGGCAAGGAGGTGATCCACGGGTAACTCTAAGTGCTATGTGGTGAGTTAGATTTACTTTAAGTAATCAAGATAAATATGAAATATATAGTGATAATATTTTAATAAATTATTCATTTATGATTTGGTGATAGATGAAAGTTGGTTGATAGGTATGATAGGAATAATTGATGTGTAGAGAATTATTTTATGAGAAATAATATTATTGGAATAATAAGTTGATTTAATAATAAATGTGATAAGTGAAATTCTTGATGAGCTATGGATGATGATTTGATATGATATGATATATGAGGAGAAGAAATTAGTGAAATTGATCAAATAATAATTTGAGAAGATGCAAGATAACAAATTTGAATGTCTGAATACATGTGTGTTTTTATATTATTGTACATATGAATATTTCATATTATTGTTCATATGCATATACATGAAATAAAAGAGCTGGGAGGACAGTCGGTCTAAATGAAAACCGTGACAGCTGGTACATGCTGAAAATATATGAAAACCGTGACAACCTGTATATACTGAAAATAAAATAACCGAGACGGCAGCCGGTCTAAATGAAAACTGTGACAGCCGATATATGCTGGAAATAAAATAACTAGGAGGGCAGCCAGTCTAAATAAAATAAAAGAACCGAGGGGCAGCCGGTCTAAGCTAAAACATGTCGACATATAGGAAGACGTTCCCAATAATAATAACATTTAAATTCACGCATTGTATTTGCTTTAAATATTGATTATTATTGCTTGAGATGCTAAAGTACTATTTATGATTGTAAATATATAATGAGGTAATTATGAGATAGAATCAATAGTCTCAATATGATGATTAATTATATGAGAAGAAGAGATTTATAAAGGATTGAGATTTGATATGAGTAGTGATAATAGAAAGTTATTATCAAAATTTATGAGATATAGATGAATGAATATTGGAAGACTAATTATACAAATTGAATACTTCTTGTAAGTTTAATTCACTGAGCTTGTGAAGCTCACTCTTAATTGTTTAATGATTTCAGGTAGCTGGCAGGACAGATAGAATTGTGAGCGAAGATTTAGACTAAATTATTATCTGTAAGCCACGTGGTCCATATCTTCATACTAATAAAAAAAAATTGTAAATATTCATGCATATTATGTTGTATATAATGTTTAAGTTGAGATTTGAATGATGAATCTCCCTTGTTGATGGTTGAGGATTGATGTAAATAATTGCAGTTGGTATTTTCTTTTATCGTTGCATATATGTGTTGTGCTGGGATTTTCAAAATGTGACAACACCATTTCGAGGGTGGCCAAACCAGGATAGGTAGTTACAATTTTGGTATGAGAGCATTAGGTTTTATGATTCTGTAGACTGCATAAGAACTTAAAGAAGTGGAAGATCTAAATAAACTATATTTTAATGCAGAATTTGAGGATAACACATGGATGTGCTAGAGCTAGAGGTAGAATTCTAAATCAGAAGGGACATGGTAGACCCCCAATATTTAGAAGAACTGAAGCAGATATGGAAGTTGAGTCTGTGGTTCTTGCAAGGGAATAGATTGATAGTGTAGCTAGTTCTAGTAGAGCTGGGAAAGAATTTGAGGTTAGGAGAGATGAATTGAGAGAAGCTCTTGATCATTCAATAGAGAGGATGAATGCAGTTGAAGAAAGAGCTGATAATTTACAAAGGACATTAGAGGAGAGGGTAGAATATAACCTGATGTGGTGAGACAAGAGGGTCATGAGGGAGAAGGTGTGTTTACACATGAGATGCAAGGTGATTGTTTTGTGAGATTTCTTAAGTTTAAACCCCTAGTCTTTTAGAGGATCTGTAAATCCTGCGGAAGCTAAGCAGTGGATTTGACATGTCGAGAAATATTTTGAGGTCTTACCAGTGATAAATAAACAAAAGGTTGCTTTTGCTTCATTTATGCTGGAAGGTGAAGCTTCTAAATGGTGGGAGGATATTTTCCCCAGGGTAAGCACAAAGGTAGAACAACCTTTAACTTGGAGTAAATTTAAGGATGAGTTCTTTGCGACGTATTTTCCATATACCTTTCGGGCACAACAAGAGAGAGATTTTATTCATCTAAGGTAGGGTAATTTATTGGTGGCTGAATATGATAATAGATTCATAGCCCTATCAGGGTTTTTACCTGAATTAGTGAATACAGAGGAGAGGAAGTGTAAGATTTTTAGACGGATTAAACTATGACATTCGGACTAAACTCTCTTATATGGGCATTGGAAATTATGCTATACTGGTGGATAAAGCATTATAAATTGAGAATGATTTGATAGAGTTTAGAGATAGGAAGGAGTGGCTGAAGAGGTCTAGATTTGAGAGACCTAAAGGTGGTGGCAGTATAAGTGTGCAGGGTAGGAGACCACCCTAGAGGAGGTGTTCCTTGTCACAAAAAACTATAGTACAGAGTCAGAGGCAAGCAAGATCTGTTGCTTCTGTAGCTCAAAGTCATATCGATAAGACCCCTAGATTTGAGAGACAGGTTATGGGAAGTGGAAGTTATAGTAGAGGAGTAAGTATGCCACCAAGAGGAGGTAGTAATCTTATGTATGATCGAGAGCTAAGAGTTTGCTTTAGATGTAATCAGATTGGGTATCTGTCTCAGAATTACCCTACGCAGATATGCTTTGTATGTGGTGAGGGAGGACATATTGTTATAGATTGTCCAGTGGGGAAATCTACTGACATTGGCATTGGAAGTGTTGGGAGAAGATCGATGGAGAGAGGTGGTGGATCAGAGAGTGTGTGCGGCAGAGGTCGAGGATCAGTAGCTGAAAGATGACGTGGTAGCCAATTACAGTCCATAGACAGTAGAGTCTATGCATTGACCCAACAGGATGCACAAGCCACTCCTGATGTTGTTATGGGTATGGTATTTATCCTTGATAGGCCTATAAGATTATTGATTGATCCTGGTGCAACCCATTCTTTTACATCCAATGTTTATATGAAATCTTGATGCTAGTGTTAGTCCTTTGATGCATGCTATTGTTGTTGAGGTTCCTATTGGGGATAGAGTTATTATCAGGACAATTTATTGAAGTTGTGGGGTAGAATAGAACCTGATGTGGTGAGACAAGAAGGTCATGAGGGAGAAGGTGTGTTTACACATGAGATGCAAGGTGATTGTTTTGTGAGATTTCTTAAGTTTAAACCCCTAGTCTTTTAGAGGATCTATAAATCCTGCGGAAGCTGAGCAGTGGATTTGACATATCGAGAAATATTTTGACTTCTTACCAGTGACAGATAAACAGAAGGTTGTTTTTGCTTCATTTATGCTGGAAGGTGAAGCTTTTAAATGGTGGGAGGATATTTTGCCCAGGGTAAGCACAAAGGTAGAACAACCTTTAACTTTGAGAAAATTTAAAGATAAGTTCTTTGCGAAGTATTTTCCATATACCTTTCGGGCATAACAAGAGAGAGATTTTATTCATCTAAGGTAGGGTAATTTATTGGTGGCTGAATATGATAATAGATTCATAGCCCTATCAAGGTTTTTACCTGAATTAGTGAATACAGAGGAGAATAAGTGTAAGATTTTTAGACGGATTAAACTATGACATTCGGACTAACTCTCTTATATGGGCATTGGAAATTATGCTATACGGTGGATAAAGCATTATAAATTGAGAATGATTTGATGGAGTTTAGAGATAGGAGGGAGTGGCTGAAGATGTCTAGATTTGAGAGACCTAGAGGTGGTGGTAGTATAAGTGTGTAGGGTAGGAGACCAACCCTAGAGGGGGCGTTCCTTGTCACAAAAAACCATAGTACAGAATCAGAGGCAAGCAGGATCTGTTGCTTCTGTAGCTCAAAGTAATATCGGTAGGACCCCTAGATTCGAGAGACGGGTTATGGGAAGTAGGAGTTGTAGTAAGTATGCCACCAAGAGGAGGTAGTAATCTGATGTATGATCGAGAGCTAAGAGTTTGCTTTAGATGTAATCAGATTGGGCATCTATCTCGGAATTGCCCTACGCAGATATGCTTTGTATGTGGTGAGGGATGACATGTTGCTATAGATTGTCCAGTGGGGAAATCTACTGACGTTGGCATTGGAAGTGTTGGGAGAATATCGATGGAGAAAGGTGGTGGATCAGAGAGTGTGTGGGGCAGAGGTCAATGATCAGTAGCTGAGAGATGACGTGGTAGCCAATTACAGTCCATAGACAGCAGAGTCTATGCATTGACCCAACAGGATGCACAAGCCACTCCTGATATTGTTATGGGTATGGTATTTATCCTTGATAGGCCTACAAGATTATTGATTGATCTTGGTGCAACCCATTCTTTTGCATCCAGTGTTTATATGAAATCTTGATGCTAGTGTTAGTCTTTTGATGCATACTATTATTGTTAAGGTTCCTACTGGGGATAGAGTTATTATCAGGACAATTTATTGAAGTTGTGTAATTAATATGGCTGATATAGAATTTGAAGTCGATTTATTGCCTTTAGATATGACAGATTTTGATTTAATTCTGAGGATGAATTGGTTATCTGCATATCATGCTTGGGTAGATTGTTTTAGGAAGAATGTAGTGTTCAAGATACTGGACAAGAGAAGTTTAATTTTCAGGAAGAATGTAAGATACTTGTCATCTATTTTATTTCTGCCTTGACTGCTAGTAAATGGTTGAAGAAGGTTAGGAAGTTAGAAAAAATCTTGCTAGTGAAAGATTTTTCTGACATTTTCCCTGACGAGTTGGCTGGGTTGCCTCCCAGTAGGGAGATTGAGTTTTCTATTGAGGTGATTCTAGGATCTGCACCCTTATCTATAACACCTTATAGAATGGCACCATTCTTGGATAGATTTGTGATTGTGTTTATTGATGATATTCTGGTATATTTCAAGAATGAAGAGGAGCATATGCAACATTTAGAGATAGTGTTGAAAATTCTGAGGAGGGAGAAATTATATGAAAAGTTCTCTAAGTGTGAGTTTTGGTTGAGTGAAATATCTTTCTTGGGGCATGTTATGTCAGGAGAGTAAATAGCAGTTAACCCATAGAAAGTAGAAGTAGTATTGAATTGGAAAAGTCCCACTAGTGTAACTGAAATTAGAAGCTTTTTGGGGTTGGCTGGTTATTATAGGAGATTTATCTAAAAAAATTCTATGATTGTTGGACCATTGACTAGATTGACCAGGAAGAAAGTAAAGTTTAGGTGGTCAGAAGAATATGAGAGGAGTTCCTAGCTATTAAAAGAAAAATTGACTACTGCCCCGCTATTAGTGCTTCCTTCTGGTGATAAAGGATTTGTGGTATATAGTGATGCGTCACATCACGGGTTGGGATGTGTGTTGATGTAACATAGGAGAGTTATAACTTATACATCTAGGCAATTGAAGAACTATAAGAAGAATTACCTGACCTATGATTTAGAATTGGCTGTCATAGTTTTTGCTTTGAAGATTTAGAGACATCATCTGTATGGAGTCAATTGTAAAAAAATTTACTGATCATAAAAGCTTGATGCATTTACCGTCCCAGAAAGAGTCAAATTTGAGGTAAATGAGGTGGATGGAGTTGATTAGTGATTATGACTGTACAATTCATTATCCGTGAAAAACTAATGTAGTAGCTAATGCATTGAGTAGAAAGGCTACAGGAAAATTATCTGCTATTGGGAGTCATAATACTAGCTTGATGATAGAATTAAAAAAAAAAATGAGGACGCAATTGAGCATCAATGATATATGAGTATTGATGGTAAATATGGTTGTACAATATTCTATTATTGAGAGATGAAGGGATGGAGAAGATTAAACAGGAAGTATTAAGTGGAAAGCCAACTGAGTTTATAATTAGAGAAGATAGTATGGTGGTATTGAGGCATAGAGTTTATGTTCCCAATGATGTGGATATGAGAAAGTAGATATTAGGGGAAGCTTATGATTCTGTATCATGTAATAATAAGATGTACAAGGGATTGAGACAGAATTATTAGTGGTCAGGGATGAAGAAGGATGTAGCGGAACATATTTCTAGATGTTTGACTTGTCAACAGGTGAAGTCTGAGAATAAACATCCAGTAGGTTTATTAAAACCTCTTCCAGTACCTGAGTAGCCATGGATTTTGTCTTTAGTTTTCCCTATACCCAGAGAGGTCATGACATTGTATGGGTATAGTAGATAGACTTTCTAAGTCATCACATTTCCATCCTATTAGACTACCTAGAGTCCTGAAAAGTTAGCTGAATTGGATGTAATGGAGACTATAAGATTGCATGGAGTACCTTTGAGCATTGTATTAGATAAAGATTCTAGATTTACCTCTAGATTTTGGACAGGTTTTCAACAAGCTATGGGTATGCAATTGCAGTTTAGTACAGCTTTTCATCCACAAACTGATGGGCAGACGGAGTGAATCATCATAATACTAGAAGATATGTGAGGGAAAGTGTATCGAGTTTCTCAGTGAGATGGGGTGATTATTTGCCTTTGATCAAGTTTGCATACAATAATCAGTATCAAACTAGTATTGGGATGGCACCATTTGAGGCTTTATATGGTAGGAGGTGTAGAACTTCAGTATGCTGGGAAGAAGTTGGAGAGAGAAAGATATTTGGTCTAGAAATGATAGATTTGACTACTGAGATAATCAAACTGGTTAGAGAGAACCTTAGAATAGCACAAAACAGACAGAAGGGATATGTTGATAATAGAAGATGACCTTTCGAGTTTCAAGTAGGTGATTGGGCATTTTTGAAGATATATCCATGGAAGTGTGTATTGAGGTTTAAAAAGAAGGGAAAGTTGAGCTCGAGATTTGTGAGGTGATTGAGAAAGTTAGACCAGTAGCATATAAATTGGATTTTCCTCCAGAGTTAAAGCAATTACATAATGTGTTTCATGTGTCACTTTTGAGAAAGTACTTACACGATGAATCCCATAGTATCTCGAATCAGGCGATAGAACTTCAGAAAGATTTGACTTTGATGCAAGTACCGATCAGAATTCTAGATAGAAAGGAACAAGTCTTGCGCAATAAAGTCATTCCTTTGATTCAAATATTGTGGCGAAACAAAGATGTTGAAGAAATCACTTGAAATTTGAATACTTTTAGTAAATTTAATTCACTGAGCTTGTGAAGCTCACCCCTCATTGTACAATGATTCCAGGTAGCAGTCAAGGCAAGTAGTCTGGTGGGTTAAGAATCAGACGAAACCATTTTCTGTAAGCCACGTACGTGTCAATATACTTAGACAATTGAGAAAACAAAACAAATAAAAATTGTATTTGTAAATATTCATGCATTTTGCGCTGTATATTATGTTTAAATCAATATCAGAATGACATAAAAGAAAACTAAGTTAGTATTATTTTTATCGTTGCATATATGTGTCGTGCTGGGATTTTCAAAATGTGATGACACTGTTTCGGGGGTGGCCAAGCCGGGATGGGTCGTTACACTTATTTTCCTGAAATACTTCTTCTGGAATTCCTCCATTCAATGCACTAAATGGACTTCGATTTATCAAAAAAAAAAAATGGTTGTATTAATTGTTATTGCCCAAAACTGTAATGGTAGCCCCTCATACTCCTTGCATGTTATAGGATAGTTCTGTTCATTGTCTCTGCAACACCATTTTTTTGTGATGTTTTCGGAATTGTTTCAATTCTTCTGATTCCATTAATAACATAATACTTCTTGAAGTTTCCATCACGATACTCACCTTCGTTATCAGACTTACAATACTTAACATTGCTCTCTGTTTCAGTTTCTACAAGAACTTTCCATTGCTTTTACACATCATAAATATTAGATTTATCCCTAATTGCATAAACCTATGTCTTTCTAGTTGCATCATCAATAAAAGAGACAAAACAAGTTTTACCTCTGAAAGATTTTACTTGAGCTGTTCCCGAGACATTAGTATGGACCAGTTCTAACCTTTTTGTGTTTTTTTTCACTTCCTCTGTTCTGAAAAACTGACTCTCTTATGCTTGCCGTTCACACAATCTTCACAGAACTCAAAATCAACCCCTTTCAAATCAGGTAGCATATTTCTTGAATGTAGATTCTTTAACCTGAGTCACTCAAATGCCTAAGACAGTGATGCCAAAGTGTAGCATTCTCATCTAGAAAAGCTAGTCCAATAAACTGTATATTAGTACTATTAAATGTATATAAAGTACCAACCAATTTACCCCTGTCCATTACTAGAGGCCCTCTTGTAATCTTCCACTGACCACCACCAAGGCCAATAAAGCCTTCACTAACCTACTTGCTTATTGAGATTAGGTTCTTCTTCAAATCTAGAACATGTTTGACTTTCTCAATTTGAGTGCTCACTATTAGGCAATTTCAACAAGATTGTTCCTTTCCCTACAATCTTACATTCTTGACTGTTTCCCATTGTCACATGTCCATAATCACCATGAACATAATCATGAAAATAGTTCTTATGAAAAGTACAATGGAAAGATCCAACATAGTCAATGAACCATGCATCATATTTAACATCTACTAATGTTGACAAACATACACTACAATATATTGGATCAGATTTACTTACCACGTTCGCCTCTTCATCATTCCCATGCTTACCCTTTTCGTCGTTCTTATTCTCGGCTCAATAGTATTTTCTCATGTGACCAGCCTTGCCACAATTTTAGCACTACTCATTTATCTTCCCATCTATTTTCCCTTTACCTCTGCCCTTTGA
Organism: Bretschneidera sinensis; assembly: GCA_023935145.1. Lineage (NCBI taxonomy): Eukaryota > Viridiplantae > Streptophyta > Magnoliopsida > Brassicales > Akaniaceae > Bretschneidera > Bretschneidera sinensis. Next base: position 86,308,482 of record CM043704.1, on the reverse strand, counting down.
CTGTGATATGCCTTTAGACTGTGACTTCTTATCCTTTGAACTATTTCATTTCTCATGTTGTTTTCCCCTTGTTTCAACTAAAATATGGTTCCAAATGATACTTTTGTGCCTTTTCTGTGCATCTCATCACTCAGTACACAACTAACCACGTTGTCGAACTTCAAATTTCCAATAATTGTATTACTCACCATCATGACCAAATTATTCCAACTTTTTAGCAAAGAACACAAGAACAGCAGGGCTTTAAGTTCATTATAAAACATCATTTATTTTTAGAGACTGCAATTGATTAGTGACAATATTAATTCATGTAAATGATTGATGAATGAATATTTGTCCTAGTATTTTGTATGTTTTTCAAGTATTTATTTAGATGTTTAGCTTAGGAATTTGTTACTTTGAGTTGTTTTTCGTTATTTTACATGTTCACAAGCATTTGAAAAAGAGTTTCACTAAATTGCCAAAATTTCCCATTCAAATTAATCATTTTTTAGGATTAAACTGTATTGATTCAGGAAGAACCATTAGATGAGTCATATATGCTTGGAAAGATCCAAATGTCTATTTTCTGAAGAATTTACGGCTCATAAATATGATTTTTCTAGAGAAAGTTATGACAGATTTAGTAGACAAAGATCAGGCTGTGCATGATTTTAGCGTGACAGAAGTGTAATATTTACGGATTAAACTGTGTTGATTCAGGAAAAATCAATAGATTAGCTATATATGCTTGGAAAGATCTGGATGTCTATTTTCTGGAGAATTTTAAGGCTCATAAATATGATTTTTCTAGAGAAAGTTATGACAGTTTTAGTAGACAAAGGTTAGGTTGTGCGTGATTTTAGCGTAGCAGAAGTGTCATTTTTCCGGATTAAACTGTATTGATTCATGAAGAATTAGGAGATGAACCATATTGCTTGGAAAGATCTAGATGTTTATTTTTTGGATAATTTTACTGCTCATAAATATGATTTTTCTAGAGAAAGTTATGACAGTTTTAATAGACAAAGGTCAAGCAGAACCGAGTCTGGATAGCAGCAGAAGCACACGGCCTAAACAAAAACCCTAGGGCAACTTTTCTGTCTACAAAGCCATTTCCATACAGGTATATATAGGATTTTTCAGACTCAGAGAAGGGTGTTCTGGGGAGACAACAGCAGTTTTGGGGAGATGACGGCAGTTCTTGGAGAGATATTATCAAGAGGAGTTTTGGGATATTGAAGGAGGACGGTTTCTTTCATCAAGACAGATTATCAAGAGATTGAAGACGACTATCAATCGCTTCAATACTTTGAGGATTCATCCTGTAATTCGGAAAAAAAAAAATCTATCTTTGCTCATTTTATCCTTTAATATGCTTGCAACCCTAGTATTTGAATTCTGTGATTGAGATTTAAACATGAGCAGTTGAACGCATTGTTGGGCGTTTGGCTTAGCTGCCTTGATTGTTTTGGATATTTTGGTGGATTTAGTTTTATGAAATTTTTCAGATTATTTCTTATTCAATATTTTTCATACCTTTGATTATTGTTTGTGGATTGGCCATCTATTATTGATAGTCAAGGTTAATATTTGAGATTAGGTTGAGGACAAATCATCTAAACCTAATTAAGCTTTCTTGAATAGGAATTTAAATCAGGATTCAAATCAGATTGTGATTTAGGTGGTTGCATTTTCTTTATACTTAATTTAACTAATTAATTGATGAACACGATCCATGGGATTTAATTAATTAGTTATAAATTGGGAATAAACATGATTAATGACATTCTCTAGTCTTAGTGGAAATACTAATAATCTTTGATGTTGATTAATTCTTTATATTCACTAAATGTTCCAATTCATGATTGGATAGCAAGCTAAACTCCCAATTTTTCTCATTGATTATACTGATCTCTTCATAATTCGTTTTGTTTAATTTACTTAATTGTTTTTATTTCAATTTTTTCTTCACCAATCTTTTAATTAGAGTGTTTAGGATTTAATTTCAGAGTTTGTTTTAATAATTTTAATAAAGTAATTTAGGATTTAAACTACTGCAATTCCTTTCTTTGAGAGATCGACCTCGAGAATAAACTCATCGCAATACTATTTGTGATTCGTGCACTTGCAAGCATTTAAAATTTGCACATCAATAATCCACTACAGATTATTATTAGCCATACTCATGTTAAACAATTTCTTCATAAAGAAAACTTTATTAGATGCAGAAGGTTTTTCATATAACTTAGCTAGTGCTTCCATGACTTTCACAGTCGTCTTATCTGTAGTGATATTGAAGCCTACCTGTGACGTGAGGCACAATCTCACAATTGCCAATGCCTTCTTGTCCAAAATCTTTAGGTCAACCTCCTTCATGCTCTCCTGCTCATTTCTTGCCAACGGGAGATACAAATCTTTCTGGTAAAGCAGATCTTCCATATGCATCTTCCACCATTAAAAATTATGTCCATTGAATTTCTCGATCTTTGATTTTCCTTTTTCTTCTATTGCTTTCACTCAAGCGAAAAACTACTAGATTCACTTCTTGAACCAGGCTCTAATAGAAGCTGTTAGAGATTTAACAACACAGGGGAACAATAAGAGCAAAATAAAGAAAAAAACAATCATACACATGGACACATGGATTTATGTGGTTCACCTAATTTGAGCTATATCCACGGCAAAGCGATAAGAAGAAAAATTCACTATTCTCACATAGATTACAATCACACAACTTTCATGTTTCTCTTAGTATTTCTCTCACTAGCACTTTTTTCTCTTCCAATTTATGAACCCTAACCCTCAATTTATAGGCACCAAATACTTGTTGATCAAGTCAAACTACTTCTTCTGTTAGGACTAACAAAATCTAGTTACTTGTTCTATTAAAACTTAACTGCAAGATAAAATCCTTATCCTTTAAGTAATTTGACTCCATGTAAATTACTTAATCTTTATTAATTTGCAACAAATCTTTATCCTTCAAGTAAATTTGACTAGTAAATTACTTTGTCTTTATCAATTTACTGAAATCTGGTAAAAAATGAAAGTTGAGATGTTGATTAAGTGGTAAAAAATAATAAATAGTTCTCCAAGGCAAAAAGAACTCCAAAATAAGGAAATGTTAATATTGATGAATGCATCGTGAGAACTTCTTATTTTAATTTTCATTATGATTGTCTGATCTACACAAACAACAAACATGATGGTTGTATCTATATTATTTAGTGATTATTCCACCGTTAGCCTTTAAACTGGAAACATTTAAGCACTCAAACTATTAATTTGACGCTTAAAATCGTTAAATTATCATATGATAGCAATCAATTTCCTCTTCGAATTTATCATCAAATTCTCTTCTTCTTCTTTTTTTTTTTTAGATGGGGACAAATTCTATTAATAAATTAGTTACATTTTCCATCAACATATATAAAAAAAATGTGGTCTAAAATTTGGTTATATGAAAAATTCCATATAAAAAAATTGATTTTCACATGAGAGAAGAATCACCACTCACCTATTTCGGCAGAAGTAACCATAAGCAATGGATATAAGCTAGGAAACTTGATAAAAAATCCCTTTAAATCATTGTATACGAGAGAAAAAATAAAAAAAAAAATCTCTTAGCAACAAAAGAGGTAGAGAGAAATGACTGGCAAGACCATAGCACAATACCTCATAAAATTAAAATTTATTCAAGATACAATAAATTTCTAAGAATCTTTACACAAATTAAAATTAAAATTTATTTATGATATTGATGCCAAAAAAGATGGTGAACGGTTACCCAATATTTTGTGGCCTTCAACGGGGAAGGATCATCTGGTGCTTATGGACTAAACTTGCAATAGATGGGTGTTTTGAGGCGATCTCGCTCGTGTGATCGTAGTTGTTTTTTGTATTCGTGCACCTACAAGTAAAGCCACCCGGAGCGTTGTACTCCAAAGAGGTAGGTGTATTTAGAATGAAGTAAGAAGATGATTTAGAATGATACCAAGTTGTGAGAGTATAGGGAATGACAGAACTGAAGTGATTCTTTCTTCCCTTTGTGTGTTTACTCTTTGTGCTTAATTTTCTTTTGATACCAAGGTGTGAGAGTATAGGGAATGAGAGAACTGAAGTGATTCTTTCTGCCCTTTGTGTGTTTACTTTTTGTGCTTGATTTTCTTTTGGATCACTTCTCTCTTTGGTATGTCCATGCATATATGTTTATCTCTCTCTGCTATGTAGGCTGGAACCCCTTATATAGGCGTAGTGACCCTTGTCTTTGGGATTATAATGTGAGATACAACTGGGATATAATTCCTGAGCCTTGAGCTTTACGGGAAATGAACTCTGCCCTGCAGGAAAAGATCTATGCCCGAGGAAGCAACTTCTACTTATGAGATCTCATGTCAAGGATGGAATCTTCAAACTATAGGGTGGCGTATCCATCATTACAATTATAGTACATCTGGTCCCTACAATTCCCATGAGTAGCGAGCCATGAGTCCGGTTCTTATTGGACTGAGTAATTTTGGTCACATCACAAGGTACAACTACAAATATCATAACTTCACATAACTATAAATAGACATGAGAGATATATTTGAATCCGAACAATAATCCAAACTGAGAGAATTAAGAGTAACAAAACATGAACAAGTAGTGCAACACAAAGAACTAAATTTCCTACCATTCTTTGCTTCCTTTGATCCTTAAAATGGAGGTTGAAACAGAGGTTGAAGGATATCCGTAAAGTTAGGATTGTCCCACTCTAGTGATTCCCACCATTTTCTGCTTGCGTTGATAGATCGAAGGGAAGGCAGAGGATATGGCTGCCCATTGTCAAGCAAGTTAAGAGACAGAGGTATTCTCTTCAGATTCGAGCATCCATCTACAAAAATTCTTTCAAGAGAATTGCAAACAATTACTTCACTTGTACTGCAAATGCTCTTCAACTCTGGTAGATTACTGAATCTCAGCTCTTTTAATCTAGGAAGAATGAATCTGATACGATCTATATTCTTTTCTTTCTTAATGTTTCTTTCTTCATGATCATCATCTGATGCTATCATTTCAACCAGCTGTAAACAGCTCCTCAAACGAATCACTTCTAGTTTTTGGAGGTTAGGCAACCACCCAGGCAACAGCAGTTTTTTTATATTTGAACATTCACCTAGTTCAAAACGTTTGAGACATGAAAAAGTGGTAGGTCGCAGAGGAGCTGATGTTGGATAAAACAGTGCATTTAACTTCTTCAAACCACGAAGTTCTAGCATCTCAAGGCTCTCAAGAGAGGCACGGCATCTCAAGGAAATCACACACTCTAGATCTTCAGAATTCCAAATTCTACACTCCCTCAAGTCAGTGCAATTGTCAAATGACCAAATGTCGTTTAAGCTTCTTATGTCATGGCACTCTCGAATCCCCAGTCCCTGAATGTTGGTAGGTAGTACAAGGAGATTTCCAGAAATGTTCTGCTTGAAAATTTCTACATCCTTCTCCTTGTTAGAAGCAGAGAAATAATGATTTCCAACACTAAGAAAGTAGTTACTGAGTCGTCTTCCATCCTGTACAGAATTGACAAACATGTTAAAGCCATGCAGGTTATGAAATGTCCCACGAAATACTTTCAAATTACTCAATTCCACAACTTCCTCAGCTTTTAAATTTAATCCCTTGTTTCCCGATGTCTGTATACTGAGATCAAGATACCAGAGTTTTATCAGTGTTCCCATGCCTTGAGGAACCTCTTCAAGACTGGAATAACCTAAGTCCAACTTCTCCAATTGTTGAAGCTTCGACAAAGAATGCAAGTGTCTTAACCGATAGCAAAATCGAAGCAACAATGTAGTTAGATTCTTTAAATCAAACATGGACATGGGTAGATCCTCGATACCAGTTTCAGAAAGATCAAGATATTGGAGACCATGCATGTGCATGAAAAAAGATTCTGGGATCCTGCTTAATTGAAGATTCTTTTGTAGCAACAAGGTTGAGAGCCTTTCACATAGTGGTGACATATCTTCAGCAATTCTTGATATGGAATTCCTCATCAAGGAAGCCTTCTGAAGATCAGGTTTCCATTCTTTCTCATTTGGTAACTCCTCCAACTGCATTCCAGCTTTTATCATAAATCTAGGATTCTCAGAGGTGATATGTAATGCCATGTCTCTCACAAGGTCATGCATCTTTACATATCTTCCACCTCTAATGCTTTCTAACAAGCCATTTTCTTCAAGTTCATTTAAAATGAAATGGCCCCTATCTTTCTTTGGTTTCCATGTCATCTCGATTATGAGTCCTTCGACAATCCAATATTCAATTAACTCCTCTTTTTCGATTTCAAAATCCTCAGGATATACTGCACAATATAAGAAACAATTTTGGAATTCTGAATCCTTTAAATGATCATAACTGGACTTCAAGCAGTTGAAAACATTATTTCCCACACCCTTAATACTTGTGGGCTCTCTTAATTCATTCAAGGCATTCCTCCATAAACTAATGTCAGATTCTCCCTTTAGAGAACCAGCTACTCTGACAATTGCAAAAGGGAGACCAGAACATTCCTTCAGAATGAGTTTCAAAATTGACATTAAATCTTCATTAATATCATATCCCACTTTTTTTAAGAATAATCTTAATGCGTTTTCCTCTGGAAGGGGCTCAACTTTGATGATCTCACAACCCACTTGTCGACCAACTCTTATCGAACGGGTTGTCAAAACTAACTTGCATCCCTTACTTACTAAAGTTGTACCATGGATTCCAATATAATCGAGAGGAAAATCCTCCTCCCACACATTATCTAAGATTAGCACATACCTTCCGACTTGTTTTTCCCATATATCTTTTAACACTCCTGCACGCATTTGTTTCTCCACATATTTTGATATATCTTCATTTAATGCACTTGCAATATTTTTTTGCAACTTAATAATGTCAAATTCCTTTGATACAGTTACCCAGATTACTTTATCAAATTTACGTTTTTTTAAGAGCTCGTTATAGATGTGCATCATGATGGCTGTTTTCCCCACTCCCCCAATTCCACAAACTGCAATCTTCTGAACTTTATCTCCCATTAAACACTCCCAAATCATTTCTTTCACCTCAGCTTCACCCACTAATTCTGATGCAGGAAACATGACCCCAGCAGTTGGATCAGGTGCATCAACAACCAAACTATCCAGGCTGACTAATTCCTTTGTCATTGAGCTTTTGCATTTTCCGTGTCTTCTCATCAACAAGTTTTCCTAGGCAACTACGAAGACGATATTTCCCTTTACTTACTTTATCTTCAACACTTTGTGCTCCACTAATTGTCTCTTGCACATCTTTTAGCCATTTATCAACTTCTTTCTTTACTAGCTTCCCCCATTGAAGCTCTGCACCTAATCTTAGCACTACATCTTCCTTTTGGCTACTTAAATCTTCCTTGGTTGTTCTCAAAGTATTCACATATTCATTGAGCTGTCTATGATATCGCAAATATTTACACGCAGGATTTCCTACGAACTTTACAATTTCAAGGATTGTCCCTATGGACTCCATTGGTGATTAATCCCTACATATACAATATGTATTTATGTATCAGTAAAGAGATGAAGAGTATGTTTCTTCAAAAACTTCGAGAGGGTCATTGATCCTATTATTACATTTAAATACTAATTTTAAGAATTCGATATATAGTTTTAGTGTTAGAATATTTAAAAATTTAATTAAGAAGAATCATATTCCTCCATTAATTTGTTCTATGGGCACAATGCCGTCGGAGCAATCATTCAAGTACTAGAAAAATAAACTTTGATATGTATTACATTATTTGTTTTTTACTAGGTAAAATTGTATGACCCTTAAATTATAGGTGTCTAGCACTATGATCCCTCCATTATGAATTTCGCACTAAATGCCCTATAATTTCAATTCGTTTTAATATAACTCTTTTAAGCATTATTCATCAATAAAATTGTTTTAAAAACTTAATAATATAAGAAATTTGATCATAATTTATTATACACATACAAAAATAAATATGATTTACGAGTAAAGACATATAAAAACTTATTTATTACTGAAAAAATTTCTTATAATTTTACCATTAAAAGTTGGAAGACCAAAAAAAAATAGCACATGAGAGGAAAATTCTTTAAAATTATTGAATGAGGTCTAAATGGTTTCTAAAGTTTATTGGAATCATGTTTTAGTGTATTCAATCATTTTATAGTAAAAAAAAAAATATGCATTATATTTATGTAAATGATAATATTGTAACTAATTGAAAGTTTGAGTATCTTTAATGTCAAATTCATAAATTAGAGACTTAGTTGCCAAACTCCATGGTTTAAGGATGGCTGGTGAAATATGTAATATAAATATAATTTTTTTTTATCATCTCCTTTCAAATTCAGACCTAGGTGAGTAATTGTATTTATATTTTTCTTACTTAATCAATCTTTCATTTATTCATATAATGTTTTGGCTGACTCTTTATGATATTCATATAACTGGATTTTTTTAATATGTATTTTAATTGAAACTCTGTCATCACATTTTTATGGAAAAATTACTCAAGAAATCCCTTGAAAATATTTCTCAATCTGAACCCAAAAAGCTATTTACCTATATGAAAACTTTAATAAATAGATTTTTCTTATATACTTGTAAGTCCAAAGTTAATTTCTCAATTAACATATTTTGAGAATATACAATTTTTGGAATAAAATGTGCCCTACTTTTGTCATTCATAATGATACTTTTTATTATACATCGATAAAATCTTTCATTTCTTTTTCTTCTGAGATAATTAATATTTTTTTAATGAGTAAGTTAGTTTAGGAAATTATAAATTAATGAAAAAAGATAACTTTCATGAAGAATTCAATTTCTTAACTAAAAGATACTGATAACTTCTATTCATTCTTACATATGTTAGAGGGTACTTGTCAATATATTCTTCCCCCTATTGGTGTTAATTAGCTAAAAAATAATTGTTGGGATTTTTAAATATGAAATTTCGATCTATGGGTTCACTACTTTTATTTGAAGAATTTTTAAGGGGTTTTATAACTCAATTTTATTTTTTTTTGTTTCACCTTCAAAATTGTAACCATTCTTAAAACAAATCTTTTACCACTATAAACACATGGGGATAGTTTCATAGTAGAGAGAGAGAGAGAGTCGTCTTAGTTTACATTGTGATTGCGACCTTAAATTAATTTTTATCATTTATTTCTTATCAATAATCAATATAATATAATATTTTAAATATAAATTAAGTATAATATAAATTATTATATTTTAATAAAACCACAATTAAATAGTTAGAAAATTGCTTTTACTCTTAGGCTCTGTTTGTTTTGCAAAAAAAAATCATAACCGTAAAACATTTGCAATGTAAAATATCATTTTCAATGTATTTGGTAGAATCTAAATCAACTTCGTTGTAAAATCAGATTTTACACCACTAAAGGATAAGATATAGAAAACAATTTTCTCTTTTTTTGGTCATAAGTTGATTTACATTGGAAAACGAAAATCAAAGCACATTTCCTTTCATGTCATTTCTCTCTTGCTATACATAATAAACTTACTTTATTAGCATCTCTCTGCAGTGCAGCAGATATATTATTCGTTGTATATAATATGTTAGTTTTTTAATATTTATACATATATTTATTTTTAGATAAATAATATGATCTGTTACTAATTTGATATTTAATTTATTTAATAGATGAAGAAAAATAATAATTTATTTGATATTTAATTTTTTAAGGTTATAAATTTATAATTATTATGTTGTTATTTGTCTAAGTTTCAAACATATCCAAACATGGTCTAAGTTTGGTTAATGTCCAAACCAATTTTGGGATATCAAAGTTCAGCAAGTTATAAGGTTGCACACATGTGTGTGTTTCAATTTTGAGCATGGGAAGGTCAGGCACACTGCTGTGGAAGTTTCTGCCCACAGGCAGGAGGTGTGCGCACAGCATCAGGAGGCTGCAGCATCAGGTCACGCCGCAGCACACAGCACCACATCAAAATGCACAGCATCACTTGGAGAGTGATGAAGGGCTGAGATTAAAGGAAGAACATGATCAAAAGGTCAAGAATGATTCACAAGATTGTCCAAGAATTAAAAGGCTATAAAAAAAGGTTTCCTAGCCTCATTTCAAGTGGTGGAAAAGGTGTGTGAGAGAACCACACAGGTTGTGACATTGTGAGATCATTGTAAACACAAGAGAGAATTGTGTGAGAGACATAAACACAAGAGGGACTCTTGTAGTGAGGCTGGTTGTAATAAGATAGAGAGAGTCTAGATTAGATTAGAGAACATTGTTGAGTTCTCATCTTCTTCCTTCTCTTCTTGTTTCTTCAAGAACTTGGATTCTTGAAGGGGATTGCTGTAACTTTGTAAGAGCCATTGAGATAGTGCAGAGAGTTCGGAGGAACTCACGGGGACGTAGGCACATTGCCGAACCTCGACAACAAATTACTTGTCTTCTTTCTTTCTTTGATTTTCTGTTCTTGTGTTCGATTGCTGAAATTCTTTCTACAAGTCATTCAAGACTTGGGTGTTTGGAAGATCACCACCTGGGCATCTTGTCAAGGTGATTTCCAACAGTGGTATCAGAGCACAGCAGCTGGTTATCAGAACAAGAAGTAGAAGGTACGGAGCCAAGACTCCAAGAATCAAAGATCAAACTTCTTGGGTGATTCAAGAACGGTGTAAAGATCAAGATCTGGTCGTGTTCTTGAAATTGATTCAAGAACGGTTAAGATCCATCTTCGATCTGTGTTCTTGAGGTTGAAGAAAGCATTTGTGGGTACTGCATAAGACAAGGGATCATCTCCGCAAGATGGGTTCAAATTTCAGTATTAAGATGTTTGATGGAAAGGGAGATTTTTCCCTATGGAAGCGGAAGATCAAGGAGGTTCTTGTGCAACAAAAAGTGGACTTGGCTATTAGAGAAGATGATGCTTTTCCAGCAAGTGTCACGGAGGACCAACGGACCGAGATGAAGAAGATGGCTTACAGCACCATTTTCTTGCACATGTCGGATAATGTCACAAGGGAGTGCGGAGACTCGGAAGATCCAGCTGCATTATGGAAGAAACTAGATGAATTGTTTCTTGCCAAGACTCTCCCACATAAGAGGTATCTTCGGAAACGAATCTTTGCTTTTAAATTTGATCCTAAGAAAGAGTTGCAAGATAATCTTGATGCCAAGAAAAGGAGTGCATCAAGTGGTAAATGACTGTTCTTTAAAAGAAGGCCAGCAACTTGGTATGGCAGCAACCATGGCTACTACCGGGACAAAGGTAGAGGAAAGAGCCATGGGAGAGTGCACAGCAGCATGCATGGCTACTACCAGGACAGAGGTAGAGGTGAGAGCCATAGGAGAGTGCACAGCAGCATGCATGGCTACTACCGGGACAGAGGTAGAGGAGAAAGCCATGGGAGAATGCATTCCAAACTGAGATTTGGAGGGAAGAGCTGCTACTACTGCCATAAGGAGGGTCATGTCAAGAAAGATTGCAAGAAGATGACAAGGGATAGAGGAGGAAGCCATACCAAGAATGGAGAGGCTTCGGTTGCCAAAACAGAACAACGAGATGATGATGTTCTTGTTGTGTGCTCAAGTGTGAGCAAGGGGCAAGAAGGCAGCGGGAAATGGATCTTGGATACCGGGTGCACTCATCATATGAGCCCTCACAAAGAATGGTTCAAGAATTTCAAGAAGATCAATGATGGAAGGGTCTTCTTGGGGAATGATAATTCTTGCCAAGTGAGAGGGATTGGAGATATCCAATTGAGGATGTTTGATGGAGTCACAAGGCTGCTGGAAAATGTGAGGTATGTTCCAGATTTGAAGAGAAACTTGATCTCATTGGGGAAACTGGATTTCATGGGATATACATGCAAGATCGAGGGAGGAAAGATCAAGGTGGCCAAGGGATCTTTGGTAGTGATCAAGGCAGCAAGACACGATGGACTCTATAAGATGATCGGAGAAACAAAAACCAATGATCAAGCAGCAAGCTTGATGGCTGAGCTGGACAAGGCAACCCTTTGGCACACTCGCTTGGGACACATGAGCGAAAAGGGCCTGCAAGTGCTTAGCAAGGAAGGTCTACTTGGTGGTGACAAAGTAGAAAAACTAGATTTTTGTGAAAGCTGTGCTCTTGGGCAGCAACATCGGGTCAGCTTCAACACCGGCGTGCATAAGTCTAAGGGCATTCTTGACTACATTCATGCGAACCTTTGGGGACCAGTAAGGACACCAACACAGGGAGGTAACATTTACTTTCTGTCTTTAATTGATGATATTCAAGAAAAGTATGGGTTTATTTGGTTAAGAATAAATTAGATGCCTTGAATAAATTAGTGGTGTGGAAAGGGCTGGTTGAGACTCAAATGGGTAGAGTAGTTAAGGGGATAATGGCTTAGAAATTTTTAACCAAGAACTTGATCAATTCTGTAGGTTAAATGGCATTCTAAGACATAGGACGGTTGTGGAAACTCCTCAGCAAAATGGAGTTGCTGAGTTGATGAATAAGACCCTTTATGGAAAAGGTTAGGTGCATGTTAGATGGATCCGGGTTACCAAAATATTTTTGGGGAGAAGCTGTAGCTACAGCTGCATATTTGATTAATAGATCACCCTCTAGGATTGTGTTCCAAAAGACTCCTATGGAGATGTGGAGTGGAAAACCCCCTGAGTTGGACAACCTTAGGACTTTTGGGTGTGCTGCGTATGCACAACAAAAGGATGATGGACTTAGCCCAGGATCTAGAAAATGTGTGTTTCTAGGATATAGGGAAGGGGCTAAGGGGTACAGGTTGTGGTCCTTAGAAAAAGAAGGATTTAAACTCATAATAAGTAGGGATGTTATTTTTAATAAATTGCTATTTCCCTACTTGGAGAATACTAACCCTGCAGGGGCTAGTGAGCAAACCAATTCAGAAATTGTTGAGCATAGCATCAAGGGAGATTCTGTTCAGGTAGAGCAAAGGAGGCAAGAGGGTTCGGACCAGGTAGAGCCCTTGGATGATTGCCAAGCTCAAGAAACTCAAGAAGAGGTTGAACAAGAAGAGGATGCTACAGCAAGTCAAAAGGACTTTCAGCTCATAAGAGACCAGGAAAGAAGGCTGGTCGGACCACCTTCAAGATGTGGGTTTGCGGATACTGCAGATGCAGCAGCTCCTTGGAAAGAAGGAGGGATAGCTAAACCAGAAACTTACACGGATGCCATGGAGTGTAAGGATTCGTCAAAGTGGCAGCTAGCTATGGAGGAAGAAATGGATTCTTTGAAGGAGAACAACTTTTGGGAATTGGTGAAAATTCCAGGAAAGCAGAAAGTTGTGGAATATAAGTGCACTTACAAGATCAAAGAAGGGTGCTCTCCAAGAGATGAAGTCCAGAACAAGGCTAAGCTGGTGGCGAATGGGTTCACAAGAAGAGAAGACATAGGTTTCACAGAAACTTTCTCACCTGGACACAAGGTGGAGAAGATGGTGAGTATCCTCACCTATGTCATTGATGGGCTGTTAGTTTGGAACAACAGGAAGAGGATGGAAAGGTTTACATCTCAACTCAGTGAGGAGTTCGAGAGGAAGGATCTCAGCCTTACACAAAAGATCCTTGGGATGAGGAGAATCATCCGGGAAAGGAAGAGAAACAGGTCAAGTGTTTCTTGGGCAACGGATGTTTTCAGCAAATGTGTGAGTAATCCTGGAAAAGAGCATTGTCTTGGGATGAAGTGGTTGCTGAGGTACATGGAGGTTCAGTGGCAGCCAGTGGTAGCACTCATAACAACCAGGGCAGAATGCATAGCGGCTACGGAAGCCATAAAAGAGGCTATGGGGTGCAAAGGGTTGTTTGACGAGTGGGAGGTCCTAAAAGAGCAGGTGGTGGTAACTTTGGATAACCAAAGTGCGGGGCACTTTTGGAGGAATCTGGTGTTCCATGAGGGGACAAAGCATATGGATGTTTGGTATCATTACATTCTGGAAAATGGTACGAAAGGATGCATTCATGTTGACAAAGAAGACCACGGAGAAAAGTCCTAGAGATTTAGGCACCAAGGTTCTACCTCTAAGAAGGTCCAATCATTGCCTTGAACTTCTTAGGAATGGAGTTGGTTAATTGGTAACTCCAGATGAGTTTGGATCCCGAAGCTTTCTGCACAATGGTTCAGGTTTTTGAACTCTTAGACAAAGGTAGAGATTGTTGTTATTTGTCTAAGTTTCAAACATATCCAAACATGGTCTAAGTTTGGTTAATGTCCAAACCAATTTTGGGATATCAAAGTTCAGCAAGTTATAAGGTTGCACACATATGTGTGTTTCAATTTTGAGCATGGGAAGGTCAGGCACACTGCTGTGGAAGTTTCTGCCCACATGCAGGAGGTGTGCGCACAGCATCAGGAGGCTGCAGCATCAGGTCACGCCGCAGAACACAGCACCACATCAAAATGCACAGCATCACTTGGAGAGTGATGAAGGGCTGAGATTAAAGGAAGAACATGATCAAAGGGTCAAGAATGATTCACAAGATTGTCCAAGAATTAAAAGGCTATAAAAAAGGTTTCCTAGCCTCATTTCAAGTGGTGGAAAAGGTGTGTGAGAGAACCACACAGGTTGTGACATTGTGAGATCATTGTAAACACAAGAGAGAATTGTGTGAGAGACATAAACACAAGAGGGACTCTTGTAGTGAGGCTGGTTGTAATAAGATAGAGAGAGTCTAGATTAGATTAGAGAACATTGTTGAGTTCTCATCTTCTTCCTTCTCTTCTTGTTTCTTCAAGAACTTGGATTCTTGAAGGGGATTGCTGTAACTTTGTAAGAGCCATTGAGATAGTGCAGAGAGTTCGGAGGAACTCACGGGGACGTAGGCACATTGCCGAACCTCGACAACAAATTACTTGTCTTCTTTCTTTCTTTGATTTTCTGTTCTTGTGTTCGATTGCTGAAATTCTTTCTACAAGTCATTCAAGACTTGGGTGTTTGGAAGATCACCACCTGGGCATCTTGTCAAGGTGATTTCCAACATATTATTTATGCATTTATTATATTTATATGCACATGATTCTTTATACGATAGTATTGTTCATAAGCATATTGTTTTAATATAGTATTTTTTTTATAAATTAATTTATTTTCAATCAAATATTTTTCATTTGATTCCAAACAAATGGATATAAAATAGAGTCATTTTCAGTTGTATAGCCAAACAACAGAAAATTTTATTTTTCATGTAAAAGGTTTTACATTATAAAATAAATTACGACGTAAATCATTTTACGAGGAAACAGATAGAGCTTTATTTACTTTCTAGTAATATATTATTATTTCATCCTTAACGTGTAGCCAATCATTTTATCTTCTTTTTAAAAAAATTAAAGTTTCAAGCAATTGACAAATAGTTTCTTAAAGTATCAATTGATAAAAAGTTTCCCTAATATAATTTCCTATATTCTATATAGGTTTCAATATTTTTTTCTATCGGAAAATCACATAGTGTATTAATACTAAAAAATTCATATCGAAATTGACAAAATTTACATTAATTTATTTTCATAGATAATTATTAAAAAAACTAAATTAATTTATCCCTAACAACCTTTTTTTAGTTTCAATCCATTTTACCATTTAAGATAAATATAATGAAAAAAGAAATATCTTAAGAAATATTTGTAAGTATTAGTAATCAATGATAACAATAAAAACTATATAGAACATAAATAATAAAAAAATATGAAAAAATAGGCAATCAATCACCTTTAAAGAAACACTATGATGTATATACATATTAAAAATTATGGAAAATTACACTGCACTACCTTCAAATTTACTGAAATAACATTAATATATCAAACTTTTTTAAAACTCGTGATTCACCCCAAAAATCAATTTTCACTATCAAGCAACCACAAAATAAATTTCTTTGAAGAATCAAAATTTTAATTGGATATTACTTTCCATGATGACCAAAGTACCCTTAGGTATCATAAATGTTTCTTTTTAAAAAATAGAAGTATTAGGGATGAAACATATTTAACAATGATTTTTTTACGGTTTTTTTTTAAAAAAATTATCATCATTCTTTTTCGAAAATTGTTAAAATTATATTATAAATAGATTTATATTTCATTATATGGTATAAAACAAAATTTACTTCATATATTTTATATTTTAAAAATATTATAATATCATTGACTATCGAAGCATCAAATAAATAAAAATCAAATACCATTATAAAAGAAAAATCAAATACAAACTTTTTTATTTTAAAAATTAAATGATACTACATGTTTTTTTGTGTTTTTTTAGAAAAATATAAATTCAAATCATTTAAAAATTTGTGTTATAAAATTTTTGAAATATATAAAATTATTAAACTTATCATAATAACTTGAAGATATTTTAACACTAATGATACTTTGGTCATCATTAAAAGTAATATCTAGTTAAAATTTTGGTTCTTCAAATAAATTTATTTTGAACTGCTTGATGGTAAAAATTGAAGTTTTAAGGTGAATCGTGGATTTTAAAAATGTTTTGTATGTTAATACTATTTCAACAAACTTGAAATTAGTGCAGTATAATTTACTCTAAAAAATATTAGACAAAAAAACCTGTATATAGCACGTAAACTAGTATATATAAAGAAAGAGCATCATGGTAATGGTGAAGGATAATAAATACCTTAACGTTTAACGTAGCAAATGGGCTTATTTTTTATTCATTTCCATTAGAAAGGAAAAAAAGAAGTAGAAAAAATTCATTGATAATAGATTAAGGATTAGAATCTTCTTCGGTAACTCAAAAAAAAAAATTTCTAAGTACACCGTTAGATGAATGTCATGTCAATATTATAACGTGATACTATTTATCTAATAATACATTTAGAAAAAAAATTCTTAAATTATTGAAAGGATCTTCTCTCACAGATTAAAAGTAAGCTTATTGGAGATGATTTATTGTAGTGTTGCGTATATTTTTTAGGTGGTTGACAGTTTCGTGAATTATGAACTTTAATTCCTCTGTATCCATATGTCAGATTAAGTGTAGAATTAAAGACATTGGAAGTCTTTTGACAACAAAGAGACGTTTATAGAAGTCATACACTATAGTTAGTTCAATAATAATTTTTTGTTCCGAGATGAACTTTCTACAAATGAAGATCTTATAAAACTTTTTGTAAACTTACCTTATGGAGATCCGAAATCAACACGTTCAGCGTTGCAATGGGGTGCTTTCACCCTCGATCCCACGTCGTGCTGTCTGAAACGTTTAAAACATGATGAGATCAATTAGCAGATAATAATTTTTAAATACATTATTGAATAAGTGTCATGTTAACATTATGGATAACGTGACATTCATCTAATGATACACTTAAAAAAAAAATTAAGTTATCAGAAAGAATCTTCTCCCAAAAAAACATATATGATCGGTATATAAACCAGTTGTTCATGCAACAAAGGAGAATCATATCATATATGATCTGTTGAACTATAAAACCAACCTTGGCCTGGATTGCTGGTGCTTCTAATTATCTGATTTTGAGAAGAAAAGGAAGCCAAGAAATAACGGAACAGATTTTAGTAAATATAATGTGTATGTTTGCTATTAGCTCTGTGGGAGAAGATGAGAAATTTAATGCAATATACATATAGATCATGTTAGATGCTAAACCTTGGGCAAGGCGAAAAGATAACCTTAATTTTCATCAGCCAAGAAATTAGTGAATAAAGCAAAGTATATATCCAGGGGGAGTATA
Source organism: Bretschneidera sinensis (assembly GCA_023935145.1). Classification (NCBI taxonomy): domain Eukaryota; kingdom Viridiplantae; phylum Streptophyta; class Magnoliopsida; order Brassicales; family Akaniaceae; genus Bretschneidera; species Bretschneidera sinensis. The sequence continues at coordinate 86,290,723 of CM043704.1, read as the reverse complement.
TGTCTATGAAGGTAAGAAGAAGAGAAGCTTGTAAGCAAAAGCAGACAAGAAGAGGCTTTTGATGGTCCGTTTGGTTTCAAATTCTTAGCTCGAATTGGAAAAGGTTTAAAATTCTTTTATGGGCCGTTTGATAAATTAGTAGGTTTGTATTACCGTGGAGTAGAATTAGAGAATAAACTTTTAACATGGCGTTTGGGATACATCGATTTTGGTGATTTCATTCCAACTTAATTTCGGTTAAATTTCACTTTTTATGCTTGATCAACTTTAAGGTTAGGAATTAAGCAATTTTGAAGAATGTCCTTTTGTTAAAAATTCAGGAAATTTTTGTCAATCTGCAAACCATTGATTCCACCCAGTTTTAGTCATCAACAGAAAATCACCAACCATCTCGCAATCAACTCTAAGAAGAACAACACCAGCTTTAGGAAATTAATGCATGCCACTAGACCTAAAACAGGATTTTTTTTCCTTAACTTTATGATCAGTTCAATGGGATGATGCAGCTGGGTTCCTGCATTTCATGTGAAAACCTTGCTCATAACTTGACAAGCCCCAAACTGCCCAATAAGCTCAAAAGCCAACAACCTCAACTCCAAACACATCAAACTACCCCTGCACTTAAATATAGCTTATACCAGAAAAAGAACTTTGAGCATATTCTGCACCAAAAATAAGAAGTAATGCAAGCCAAAATCAATCAGAAACTACTCACTAAAACCAAAATCTTCCATATCTGAAGTTCTTTACACCCCCTCTTTAGGTAGAGAATCAGCTAAAGAATTAGCTTCTCTCGGAATTTTTACTATCGGAAAACAGTCCAAAAATCATTTGTCAACAATTCAATCTCATGTAAAATAAGTTGTTACTTCCATGGTTTTAAACCTTACTCAGCCACCCAGGAGACAGCTACTGCTGAAATAGATTCAATTATAAGATCAGCAACCCCCTTACACACCTGGACCTAGAAAAAACTCCCCATACTTCCTTGATTGCCATCAGCTCTGCAAAATTGTAATAAGCTAACCCAATGCTTTTAGAAAAAAATGCAAGAACATGTCCTGTGTGATCTGATCTTAAGTTGCTTCCTTAGTGAAAACAGCCTTGTGTCCTCTTCAAAAATCTCTTAGTAGTTAAAATCAGAACTTAATGCCAATTCTGCTAGTCAGTTCACAAGCGCAAACCCAATCCCTTTATTTGCTTCGGTGACTATGGGGATGGTGTCTTTAGGCTGGGAAATTCTTGTGTAAGCCACGTCTTTCTCAAACCAACCACAATCTGCGATGTCAGCCCATTGGTTTGTTGGGATTAGGTCCAAAATTTGATTAAACAGTATTGAAAGCCAACTAAAATAAGGAGGTTTTAATCGGGTAAAGGTTGACCTAACGGCAACTTTATCGTTGTTGGAATTTTCTTAACTCTTAATTTATTGATTTGGGTCCCGAAATTACTTGGTGTGAAAAACAAGCTAATTGGTGAACAAGCTACTTGGACAGCAAGTAACTTAGTAGGCAAGTTATTGAATGCTATAAATATGAACATCAACAAACCAAACACCAATATAACTTATAAAAAAATGTTTTACAGAGATTCAATGGTTAAGTAAACATTGAATGTATTGGGATTAGGTTAGGACTTTCAGATTAAGTAGAGTTTTCACAAAATTTTGTTTAGAAAAAATTGTGTATTGTTGAAAAAGAGTTTTATTATAATTTTGGCTTGAAAAATTGTACCCGTTGATGTAGTGAGTTTTATTAACTTTTTTCTATCCAAAAGTTGCAAAGAGTGGAATAGTGATTGGCTCATAGATGTTGGTAAAGAATTGTGCCGAACCACGATAAAATTTCTTGTGTTCTTTCTTTTTTTTTTTTTTGCCATTGTGATTATGTATGTCAAATCATGACTATCATTTTCATTGAAAAGAGAATTGTTGTTTTATGTTAAGAATATTCAAATTATAAAGTGTTAGAATGGAGATAAAAAAATGTTTTACAACTAAATGTATCCTCATGATTACAAGCTCACGTTATAAGGCTCATTCTTAATACTTTTCATTTTTATTTTCTTTAAAATTTTCTTCAACAATTTGAGTATTTTAATATAATATGAAAAAAAATAACACTTTTTTTTAATATAATATTAAAAAATTAGAAAACATTCGGTTATTTGTTTCACTACTTTTCCAAAATATTGAAAAAAAAAGTAATAAGAAAATAAAGATGATAAATGAAAAACATTTTCCACAATTAAATAGGCCCATAATTTACTTGGACACCACAATTTCCATAAAATAAGATAATTCTAACTTCCACCAAATAAGTTAGAAATGTCAATTCTCACTTTTTTCATCATAACAAGAATTACATATATTAAATTAAAATTTTGTTCTAATATTAAAAAATTTATCTTAAGAATAATTTTTTAAAACTTATATTTATTTCTAAAAATGTTTGTTGTGGCTTAAAAGGTTTTAGGTCATTTCAAGAAATAATTTTTATTCTAAATTTCACATTAAAATGTTAATTCTATTTCATATTTCAAATTCTAATTACATTCGAACAATAAAAAAAGTTAATTCTCAGAAAGCCTAATTGTAAGAGTTTAAAATCTTGAGAACTAATAATTCACAAGGTATAAAATTTCCGTAAAACGAACAGACAGTGTAAAATTGGAAAATTTTCTTGTTGTTTGTTCTAGCCAAATCGAATTGGGATATTCTAGAGAGAAATTAAAGAATCTGTATTCCAAGTTTTATGAAATTTGTAATTAACTCTCTACAAAACTAACTAAACATTGAAGTGGAACTAACAACAAATTAGGTTGGAAAGGAATTGACAATTCATGTGAATCAAACAGGAAGCTTGTGATAAATGATGAAAGTACCCGTAGGATTAATTGACACATTTCAAAAAACTTGAATATTCTACAATATCAAATTTATGATGAACAGTAACAGGCAATTATCTCTGAATGCTAAAGAGAAAATCTGCGCAAAGTTCTAGCAAGAATCTACGTTCATGCAGGCAACCTAGATTCAATCCTGAAGAAGGTATTTTGGTCTAGCAACTTAGCCTCCGCAACTGCTACGTTTACTCTTCTTCAATACTGTTTGATATTACAGGAACAAATTGAATACAATCATTTTGATTGATCATCTTCAAGCACTACAGTTCTGAATTTTTCTCCCCTCTTATTTCAACAAACTTGCATCAACAAAATAATGTCAAGAGTATAATGACTGAATAGACAATAAAATTTTCACAATGTGGGCTCAAAGATTTTTTTTGCAAGTCCCCACTGCACAAAAGACTTTTTTTACTTTCAACAAACGAGAGGTTCTCGGCAATTCAGGGCAGAATCGTACCTCGTGTTGTATCAACAACACCTTCAGATAATCTTCCTCGGTCAAATGGATTATCAAATGCCTCATTCGAAGACTACATTATTTGAAACCCAAAGTGTGTTGTTCCGACCTTTAGCAGAGTTTGCGAATAATAGAATATGCAAACCCAAAATAAAGGAAATAGAGACTTATACTCCAAATTCAAATCTTAAGTATCATGAGCAGAGAAGGAATCGGTCAGCAGACAATGTCATAGTCAGGCAGACATTAATATTGAAGCTCAGCACAGCTACAACTTGCTGCATCAGGAGAACATTAAGATATGTCGATTGTCATAAGTACCTGATTTTGTCATCACCTTCTCTGCTCATGTCAAGTTTCTACTTACTCAACGTTATGAAGTTTCCAGAATTGAAAATCAAGAAAAAAGTGAAGAGTATCAATGTTCATGCACAAACTCTGCTTTTAACATTGCATCCCTACAGCCGTACCTGATGAAATTACTTTTCTCTTCCCTCCAAGGAGTAAAACATGGACATACAAATATATACACATACATATATGTGTGTTTGTTTGTGACTGTGCATGCATTAGATTAATATCCATGTGCTTTGTTTATAGTCAAATTAACAAATTAATTCAGTCACTTGCCTGGACAAATAGAATTCTAAAGATTTACAAAATAGGAGTAATAGATATAGAAGATATAGCACTTACAAAGAGGACACTCAGATGAGTAAGGCAAACATCAAAACAGTCACATAACCACCACCAGCAGAGAGCTGGTCAGTTATTGGGCACATGATCAACCACATTGTTTCTTCAGGGTCCTCTGTTGAACTGATTGACTAGAAGCAAATACAACCAGCAGGAAAAGCACTAACAAAATGCATATGCAACATTGTTTACTTCCATATGTAAAATAAACTTTTATAATGAATTGTAACAAAGTTATAAATATATGACTAACCCAGCCCTCACAAAGATAAGAGTTAGATTCAGAGACCAGCACTTTGGTGTCGGAGTCATGTTTATTTTTCCCACAATAAAATGCGTGCAAAATGAGAATAACTCAAAGCTTTATATTCCTCTGCACATAAATTGTATATAACGTCAATTTTTATATTCAAAACATTATACCCATTCAGATGAAGAACTGTCAGGTTCTGAGGCTAAGAGGCTAATGGCATAGTCTAAATAATTTATTCAGTGTAAATTAGAAGGGATTTTTTCCGCGTGAGATAACTTCTGCACATTTTTGGTGCTTTCTGATTTCCATACTGAAGTTCAACTGTCATCCCCACCCCCAATTTCAAGTAGCCACATCTAGATCATGATTGCTGGAAGCAGCCTCACCCTGCCAAACAAACTGCAACTAAGATATGGACCTTCATCTTCTTGGCATTTCTCAACCTCTGGATTCCATAGACAAATCAATTACCTGTTTGTAGAAAGTTACTCATAAATGCAACAGGCAAAGTGGTCAGGCCAGCAAGCTGCAAGGAAACATGAAGGAAGCAATAAATTATAATGAAGATAACTTGGTGCAGATGCTCAAGTAAACCTTTCAACAATAAATGAAGCTATGTACACACCTTTTTGCTGGCACCAATGTTGTCTTGCCCAACTGCAATTGAGATATGCAGCTTCGAATCTCATTGACCTTTCTCAAAAAGCTCTGACCTCCTTAAGCAAACCATTCCCTGTTTGTACAGAAGTTCCTCATCAATGCAACTAGTTATAGTGGTCAGGCAAACAAGACGCTCATGGAAACAAGAGGGAAGCAATAAATTAGAATGCTGAAATTGTTATGTATTTGCTTATACACAAATTTTCTTGTATTACCTAAGACAATTGGTTTTCCAAGAACTATGCTATCACAACAGATAGGAGAAAATAACATAATATGACTGAGAATATCTTACCAATCAATACCTTAACAAAATATTTGTTCCTCAGAACTTTTGTTTGCCCTTGGCCACAGGTCCTTAGGTTCATAATATTTTGGACCTCTAAAGACAATTAAACATAATGATTTCGAGAAATATTAGGAACAAATCCCCGGTTGCTGTCTTAATAAATATGGAAATAGAATGCTACCCCATAATCTTAACTTTCTACTTGAATCCTACTATACCCAGGTTGCTTGTTGACATGCTCCTTTCTCATTCTGTTTCTTGTCTCCATGGAATTATCCCACATTGCTGCCGATGCATAGATGTTTGACAATAAAACATATGTTGACGGATCATTTGGTTCTAACCCAACCATCATCTGTGCAATACGCTTACCTACTTCAATATTCCCATATTTGTTGCAGGCAGCCAGCAACGTCTTCCAAAGAAGGGATTTTGATTTTGGATCAATTGGTGCTTTCTTTATAAAATCCTCTGCCTCATCCACTTGTTCTGCCCTACCAAGGAGATCAACCATGCAAGCATAATGATTTATTGCCACTTCCAAGCCATAATCATTTCTCATGGATTCAAAAAATTGCCAACCTTCATTGACAAGGCCAGCATGCCTACATGCAGTTAAAACACCAATAAAAGTGACACCATCCGGTTTCAACCCAGCTTCTTTCATCTCCTTAAACAACTCAACAGCCTCTTTGCCAAGACCATTATGAGCATACCCAGACATCATTGCTGTCCAACACACAAAATTGTGGTTTTCCATTTCATCAAAGAACTTCCGTGCATCTTTGATGCTTCCACATTTACTATACATATCGATAATGGAAGAAGCAACATGTAAATGAGATGCAAACCCAGTTCTGATGATGTATGCATGGAACCACTTGCCCATCTCCAATGCTGCTAAGCCAGCACAAGCTGAAAGGCAGCTGGACAAGATCGACTCATCAACCAGAAAATTGGGTGCATTTCGAAATTCAGCAAAAAGCTTTAGAGCTTCTTCCTCATAGCCATTTTGTGCCCATGCTGTCACCATGGTGCTCCAGGAGACAAGATCCCGCTCCTTCATGGATGAGAATAGAAGCAAAGCATTTTGAATTTCATGCTTAAATGCTGCATACATGTTGATAAGTGCACTTTCAACAAAGGGATTACCCTCAAATCCTACTTTTATGACATAACCATGAATTTGTTTCCCCTTTTCAAGTGCTGTTAGTTTTGTACATGCCTGAATAATAATGATCATGGTAAATTCACTTGGTTTTGTAGATTCTGGATAGAGAAACATGTCCTGAAACAGTCTTAATGTTTCCTCAAACCGCCCCAATTCACTGCAACCAGATAGAATTGCTGTCCATGAAAACTCATTATGCATTTCCATCCCTTTGAATACCCTTCCCGCATCATCAACTTCTCCAAATTTAGCATACATTTCAATAAGAGCATTACCAGCACATAAATTAGAGTCAGTATCATGAAAGTTTTTAACAATGTAAGAATGGAGAGATCTTCCTTCTTTCAACATCTTAAGATTAGCACAAGCTCGCAAAGCATAGTTGACTGTAGAGTGGCTGGGTGTAAGACCTATATTCATCATCTCAGAGAACAATTCTAGGGCTATTTCTTCATGTGAATGAAAGAGTAAGATACTTATCATAGAACTAAAAGAAATCTCATTTTTCTTTCCAACCTCAAGGAAGCATTTATAAGAATCAAAAATCATCCCTAGGCCACCATACATGTCTATAAGAGTGCTTCCCAAAAATGAATCCATCATGAATCCATCTTTGACAAAGGTACAATGAACTTGGGTACCAAAGTTTCCAGCCTCTAAATTTGAACACAAACTAAATACAGTTGCATATATAAAAGGGTCAGATTTATTACCTTCTGAAAGAAATTTGAGATAAAAATTCAGGCCTTGTTCAGCATTCCCAACTTGATGAAACCCAGACAATATGGTGCACCAAACCAAATTATCCTTCTTTTCTAGATTGCGAAACACTTTACTGGCATCATCTACAAATCGCAGTTTTGCATATGCATCAACAAGAGCTCCACCCACCACAATGTCATTTTCAAAGCCAAACTTTACAGTGTGTCCATGAAACAACCTTGCAAGATCGAAATTTGAGGCATTAGCACATAGTTTAATGAGAATAGAGTAAGTGAAACAATTCGGTGATATATTACAATGCATCATTTGACGAAACATCCCCACAGCTCCCTCAACATCAGAAATTTGCACGTAACTGTTGAATAACATATTCCATGAGGCCTCCGATCTTTCCCACAAATGAATCCCATCAAAAAACTTATGAGCAACCCCAACCCCATATTCAGCATACATTCCAAGGACTGAAGCACTACAAAAGCTACATGACTCAAACCCACATTTCACTATCTGCCCATGAATAAGCATACCCATCAAAAAATCCCGCAAAATTCTGCATGCCTTAAGTGCCACCGAGAAACCAAACTCATTTGCCCTCAACCCATACCGAAACATAAGAGAAAACATTTGCAACCCAATTTCATATTGACCATGATGCACATATGCAGATATCATACTTGTCCAAGAAACCAAATTTGGATCACGCATTTCATCAAACAATAACCGGGCACTCACCAAATCAACACAAACCCCATAAAACCTTATCAAATTGTTTTGTACAAAAACATCTTCATCGAACCCACTTTTGATGTAAAATGAGTGAAGTGACTTGCCATGTTTTTCGTCTTTAAGATCACCTAAATGTTGTAAGAGTGAAACACGGTCATGAAAGCAAGAGTCAGTAGTTTCCTGCAACTTTGAGAAGTATCTGAGGTGGATTAATCTTTGTAGCACAGAGTTTTCGTTTGACTTGATTAAATGAATTGTGAAAGAGGAGAGTGCAGAGAAAAATGTTCTATCAGTGAGAATTACTGAGAATTGATTTGAAAATATCATCTCTACGATGATTCACTGTCGTATTTTTACAGCTACTTCTCTGCTTTAAATAACCGGTGGAACCAAATAGAAGTTTGGACGTCAATTATTTGTCCTTTGGTTTAGGAGAGATACTTGTCTGTCCTCTGGACCACAAACAACATCAGCCGTCGGATCAATGGTCCCACTCTATCGGATTCTTTTACTTTTAATTTTTAATTTTTTATACAAATAAAAGGAAAAAGGAAAAAATAAAATAAATTGAGACAAAAGAAAAAAAAATAATAAATTTAGCTATGAGCTTCTTTATGGATATCCCTTAATTATCACATTCAAAAGTTTAGTATATTTTTAGATCCTAAATTTAGCTATGGGCCTCTTTATTTCTTAAAAATGTTACTCTATCCTACTTCTTTAAAAAGAATTGTAAATTGCATTTAAACTATTTATAGTAGATATGGAGTTTTAGTTTTTTACCCTTTACTTTTGAAGTATATAGCGGAGGACATTTTTGGTAATTTATTGATAATTAGTCATTGACTTTTAATTTTAAACAATTACTTTGAGATATTTCAAAACAAAAAAGATACATACAGTACTTAACAGTTATTTTGTGACATAAAGAATATTAGCTAGAGTTGATGTGCCCTATACACAAAATTTAATGGTTTAATTAACGGGTGCGTTAAAAACACTTGTTATAGAATATTAAATAGCAAAATTATGTTCTAATTAATATAAAATTTAATTTAAATTTATAAATATATCTTTATATGATTCATATACTAATTAGGGGTATATTTGAAAAACTTCTAAATATAAATATTACAATTTTAAAATCATGATATGGACATTTATTATCTCAAAGAAGTAATCTTGTAAAATAACAATGTCGTCATGGGCTGTCTTGTACTTCTAGCTCATTAAGAGGGTAAGAGCATCATCTATTAATGTGTGGACCTCATTAAGACGTTGATTCTCTGAAACAAGAAGCAAATCAACCACTTGCTACCAACATACTATTTAAGGACCCAAAAAGTAATCTATTTTTGAAATTCACAAAGATAACCCAATGGCTGCTAGTCTTAAAATGATGAAGCTATCTCTTCTGTTGAGTCTCTTCTCAAGCTCAAACTTTGGTTTGTGGCCTGAAACTGGGCAGCAAGCTGTAGGGAAATACCCACCAACATGCAACCGCATAGAATGCCCAAGCTATGAAGTTGTTCATGTTGGCAATGGATATGAGATTCGTAAATATAATTCCACTGTGTGGATGTCAACTTCTCCTATTCATGATATTTCTCTTGTTGAAGCTACCAGAACAGGATTCTTCCAGTAAGATAATCCTCTACTCCTTTTTTCTATCTTTGTCTTTTTATCATTTTTGTTTATGATTTCTGGTTTATTATATATGTATTTACTTATGTAGCTAGTTCTTTTTATTAGTTTTTAAGTTATTTTGTTAGGTTGCAAGCATTTTATTATAAGTGCTGTTTACCTAGGGGAATTCTTGAAATTAAATTCAACATTAATAAGTTTTCTGGTATATAGTATAAACCCTGAAACCAAAATATGGTTTGAATTTTAATAGACATCAATCCATCGGGTAAAAAAAATCAAAAATTTGGAAAAAAAATATATATTCTGTTTAACACTAATTTTCACCCTTCCCTTTATTTTAGAACATCCAGACAGCAAAACCACATTAATAACCATGTGGCCTGTATTTGTATATAAGCACATATCAACCAGTGAGTTAAAAGAAATCTAGTCTGTAATATGTTTGTCTAATTGCCACAAAGGAAGCCATTATGATAAAATCATAATACTACACGTAATCTTATAAATATAATAAGATATTAAGCTATGATTGGTAAGGGAGAAAAGTGAAATTAAATACGAAAACGATGAAAGATAAGAGGGTAGAAAGAACATTTTTTTTTTATTGGTAGGAGAGAAAATAAGAGGAAAGAAAAATTGAATGATTAATGTTTTATTTTCTCTGCACTTCTCTCAAATTTGGATGATTGAAAAATGAAGAATAAAATAAGCTATTTTCTTGTCTTTTATTCTTTCCTTCTACTTTTTCATCATTTCTACCAAGCACATTATGAAACTTTTCCTCTTATTTTACGCAATCACAATAAGAAAAATAAAGAGAAAATAAACACAATGAGTTTTCACATAATTTTATCTAAAAAAAATTTGTATTGTGCAGTGAGTTTTAGCAGCTTTTCTCCATCCAAAAGTTGCAAAAATAGTGGAATAGGGGTGAGGATTAACTCTTTTTATACCTATATTTATATGTAGGAGTAGAACAACTTACAATAACACTTTTCTTCGATGTGGGATTTAAGGAACATTCCAACAAATTCCTCACTCGACTCAAATCCCCAAACACTTTAATCGGGCCCTAATCCCAACAGCCAATATTTACTCAACTAACTTTGGATCCCTATTTTGATGTTTGGTTACTACACTTCCATCTGACCAACTATTCCTGATTAAAGAATAAAGGTAAACTGTTTTAATCGGGCATTCAATACCGCTTAATCAGATTTTGGACATAATCCCAATACAATCTTGGCTTAAGAGCGTCTTAGGTTGCATATATTAATCTGTTTTGGGATCGCTATCACCAGATTTACCACCAATTCAACTTTTGTTCATTTTGTTTTTGGTTTACCCTGGGACCATATATAACCCTTGATTATGGTACTTCTCTGATCTCCAGACCGAATCCCCATTTTGTAAGTGTATTTAGGTTGATTTACCCTGGGAACACAGAAGTTAGATATGTTCTTTTTGTTCCTTATTGCAGATTATTCAACTACATTCAAGGAAAAAACAAGTATGAAGAAAAGATAGAGATGACAGCTCCAGTTATCAGTGAAGTTTCACCGAGTGATGGACCCTTCTGCAAATCCTCATTTACCGTCAGCTTTTACGTCCCGCAAGAGAACCAAGCAGACCCACCTCCTGCAGAAGGCCTCCATGTCCAGAGATGGAAACCCGCACACGCGGCAGTGAGGCAATTCAGTGGCTTTGTATCAGACTCAAATGTTGGAGAGGAAGCTGCCGCCTTGCATGCTAGTATTGCTGGAACTGTCTGGTCTGCTGCCATTGAGAAAAGTTATGGATCTCTTTCCACTTCAGTTTATACTGTTGCACAGTACAATTCGCCATTTGAAATTGAAGGTAGGGTGAATGAAATCTGGATGCTTTTTGATATGGAAGATGAGATCGCGATTTGAGAAGAAAACTTGAATAAGATGACTTTGCTGATAACAGTACTCAAGGGACTCTTGAAAAACATAGAAAGGGAAAACTAGTGAATAAAATGGGTAAGCCTTCCCCTGTTTTTGGTGCTAAATATGTAAACTTTTATCTCCGGTGAGTGTCGGGGCCTCAGGAACTGGCAATCTTATTTGCAGTGTTGAATAAAGTTGTATAATCTTTGTGTTGTCATGATTTCAACTTTCAACATTTTATTACCATCCAACTTCTAACTTTGACATGAACACAACTCCTGAACCTGAATTATGGACATTTTGATCCAAAAATCCAGCTTTCATTCACTGCCAATGGAAATGCCACTGGATCTTACAATACAGAAGCAATGTATTTCACTCACGCTAACAAAGCTAACTCGGCCGAATCCTAGATGAAGATGGGTTAAAACCCTAACAAGATGGCAAATTTAGCATGTATAATGAGCTAAGGGAAACATAAATCATCTAATTCCAAAGAATGTCAAAATGAAACAGATGGAGCCTTTGGGAACTGCATAACTTTACAATTTTGAACAATAATTTCAAGAGATAACAAGAATGATCCTTTTCCTTGGATGTTTTAATATGATCCACATGCCCCAATCAACAAAGCATTGAAAACAAAAATTTTGGGACACTTAATCAACCTGGCTAAGTAATCTATCTAAAAATCACTTGAAATCTCCCCATGAACTAGAGTATACAATGACCAGAAGTTCGACCACGAGTATATTTTGGGTTACTCCCATATTTTACAAACATGCTGCAGTTACTATCGGAAGGGAATTCACTTGTAGAATCACTGACATGTTTTGAATTTTCCCCTTTCTGCACTCTGTTTAGCGGTTGGCATGACAAGTACGAGTCCAAAACATAACCCTTCTCCTCCGAAAAGAACCTAGTTTGTGCCCTACCGTTCGCAAACATTCTACAGGCAACAGTGTTACGAGAGGATGATTCCGAACCATACAAGGTGTTGAAGATTGAGAATGGATCTACATTGCATGCATCCGAGTAGTCCACAGTACTGAAAGAGTCCCTAGTGCTTTCAGTTGTGAAAGAAGCCTCATCTGAGCTTGTGAAAAGGGACCAATCACTTGATGTAGCATCAGAGAACTCGATGTTGGCTGGCTCAGAATATTTTTCCATCACCGGCAGGATATTACTGTTGTTACTCCTAAGAATACCATGAGTAGTATGGTTGGCAAAACCAGTAGTGGTTTTTGGTCTGATATCTGATGAAGGCTGTGCACCAACAAAGTCATTGGCAGGTCTGCTTTGTACTGGTCTTGAAGGCTTCTGATCTATTGGCGTGCAGTGCCTAACGGAGGCTGGAACTTGCAGCCTAATAGCTTTCTCAATATGAACTCTTTGAGGACGAGGACAAGACCTAAGAGAGATTAAACACTTAAAAACCTAAAGGGAGCATTCATGTGGAGCAGATTGCTAAAGTAAGAGTGAACAATTTACAGAAATACAGGAATAATTTTCACAAATATACACTTGCGCAAATGGTAATGGCAAAGCAAAACAGAAAAGGAATAGCAGCATTTTAATGTCTACCTCATGTAAAACAAGATATATGCTCCTTCGGACATCACCTGGCTCATTGGCACTGGATGAACCTGTAAGTGAAGAAAGAATCAAAATATCAAAATCCAACTACGTAAAAAGAAAACTAAATGAATGTTATAACATATATGCAAAGAACAATTGGTACTATCCAATTCTAACATCCACTATGCAAACTGTTAGGATATCCACATGCGAGTTATCCCACGTCGAAAAGAAATAAAAAAATAAGACTGCGTTATATATATGGTTTGGGCCCAAGACTCATGAACTTAGGCTTTTGAGTCATATTGGTACCCATCCATGTATATCAAGCCCATGATCTCCCACCATATGAAGTACTCCCGATTTTAACAAATTGGTATCAAAGCCTGGTTTGAGTTGGTCTCGATCGTGTGACTTCCACGTTTCTACCCCGTGGTTGAGTGAGGACTCCCATGGTTGAGTTTGGCTTCTCCTGTTGATAGAGTGACCGGTGGAAAAGAAATAAAAAATAAGATTGGGTTATATGCATGGTTTAGACTCAAGACTCATAAGATTAAGTTTTTGAGTCATATTGGTGTCCATCCATGTATATTAAACCCACATTCGTGTGATTTACCGCCGTGTGAAGTACTCCCGACCTTAACACAAACAGTGTCAATTACAGGAACTCAACAGAAATAGCACAAGCACTAAGATCCTCTCTATTATATTAATGGTGAATGAAAGTCGGATCGTCAAAGGATTGCAAAGTTTAAAATTAATAAAGAACATCACAAGCAAAATAGTCCACAAAAAAGTATAAGGCACTTCTACAATTAGTAATTGCAGAAATGCTAATTTTCCAAGGATGCTTGACAACAAGTCATGAAATCATCATAGTTTAACATAGGGCTCCTGCTAAGGGTTCGTCTTGCACTCACATTAAAACATAAAATATGGAACACAACTGAGCAAGATATACAGAAAACAGTCCATCCATATGAAATCAATAGATCCCTAGTTATGGGCTTTCACCATTCTCTAAATAAAGAGCTGATAACAAAAACAAGCATTAAAACATCACATATGACAGTTAAAACAATTATCACAAATCCCCCTAAACCAATACATTAAGATAAAATGAGGAGACAGATTACCTCATTGTCATCTATCCTGGACCAATTGCCTCGTAAATCTTTTATGTATGACACATAATGTCCAGAAAAAGATGCATTCAGCGTATCCAAATGCACAACAACAGCATAAAGCATGTAAAGTGGAGGAATGTCACCCGTTCCAGTCATAAAAGGAATCATATCCAGCATATCAGGAAAAGTGATACACTTATTTATTTTCCCATAGCTTCCTTCCTGATGAAGCAAAACCCATAAGAGAATAATCCATACAACTCAAATTATGAAAATCTCAAATTCTACCAAGACACAACAGTTAAAAGCATGAATTTATATAATAGAAACAAAAACTAATCCAAAATCACTTACTAAGATTTAAAATAAAAGCATTTGATAAACAAGGGAACTAATCATGGTTTGAGTCATTTAGAATAAGCTAGACACGTGAAATTGCTACCAACAAAGCTGGCTCCTGTTCCATCTCTCCAAATGGTAAATATATGATTAGGTAGCTAATACCAGAATGACTGGCTTACATATTTAAGAAAACAAATTTTCGACCGCCAACAAAGACTCAAAGCCAACTATGTATGACCAAACAAAATAGTAAGCGCTGATGCATATTCTCACACCTTCGGTTTTAACAGAGAACTAGAAAATAGCATATAGAAGGACCTTGTTCCCATACTACTGCAAAATTATACCTGGAATCTCTTTAAGACAATGGTCAGGATGTTAGGTGCCTCGTGTATGCTCAACTGCTTCCTCGCTCGAACATATGCAGCACACCTTTTCATAAAATGTATGCCCAGCTAGTGAGTTACACGAGTTTATACCATTAAAGTTAAACTTCTATAAGAATTGGATATAATAACATCATATTCAAGCTCTCAAACAAAGTTATCAGACCTTCCACATCTATACATGTTCTCTCCATCCAAATCTTCAGGGGTTGTAAACTGAGTCAGTGCATCCTCCAATGACTCAACCCAACCATATATCTCTAATGTAAGATCCATAATGTTTTCATATCGTTCTGACTCATGATAACATCTCAGACACTTAACCTGATTGCATTGAAACTGACATTCAGGGTAGGAAAGAGTAGAAATAAAGATAGAAAATAGAAAGTCTATAAAGATACTACTATAACCAAAGTTTCAAGAAAGAATGAGAGCTGAACACCTTCGACTGAAGACGCCCACCAAAAACATGTTGTATAAAAGTTGTTTCTTGCAATCTAGGATCAACCTTGCTCTCACCACCCAGTCCCTCCAAACATATGGATTGCATAGAGGCAATCAAAAGCCTGGATAGAGACGACAGCATATATGAAAATAGACTTTTATGGAAAAGAAGCATGAACAATCCACTCTTACATCCAAATATAGAAAATTAAATTAAATTGAATCTTATGGTAAAATGGGGGGAAGAGAAGCAGAAACAGTATAGAGAAAATAAAAATTTATGAGAAAAATCAGCTAGTAAATCTTGAATGACCTTAAAAATTCATGAGCATCTTCCTGACTTCCATCACCAATCTGGCAATTAATATTCCGCATATGCAAAAGGATTCTGCTAGGAGATAGAGGTCCCCCACTTTCTCTTAACATCATTACATGTTGCTCAAGTTCACACATAAGACACCATTCTTTCCCACAACCTATCATGCATATAATAGATAATAAAAGTCACAAAAGGGCCAGAAGAATAAGTTTAACAGTTTATGTTATTCCCAAGTAGCAAGAAGGAGAAGCAAGAAATACGAGTACAGGCTCTTGAATGCGATCGGCGGAGCAAATAGATGATCAGAGGCTTTGTGCAGGTTAAACACTGTAACACAGCATTAGCATAGCAACTGCAAAAAAAAATATATATATATATATATATATATATATATAAATTAATACATAAAATCACACACAAGGTGCTAAGAAAAAATGTGTTCCTACAACTTTTGTGTGCATAAACAGAAGTATTGTAATGCTATGAATCCACATGCTCATATCATGCATTAAACTTTCCATTTACAAATAATTGAAATAAATATATTCTACCTCTTGTTTTAGTTGGTGGAAGAGCATATGCAACATAATATTGAGGTTACTTCGTATTTCACTTTTAAGCTACATATGCCAACCAAGATATAAATATTTGTTTCAGTTCTACTTTGCATATAGTAATCAGAAAATCTTCATGTCTTTCCATTAAGATGTTATTCCTAAATTTGTGATAAAATATAGTGAAAGGCATAAATAATGATCACAGTACCTGTTCCCACAATTTAGAAGGCCCCTTGGTGATAAGTCAAAGACTTCACACTGAAAGAACTTCACAAATTCCTCATAAGGAAAAAGCATCTGAGACAATAGGATAGCAAATAATGAATTAACAATGGCATACACAACTCAGGAACCCAATAAAAACATTAACAGTTTACAAAGGAAAGATCCAGATATACTATATAGATACATGTGGAGGGAACTGACTTTCATTTTCTTGTGTCTATTATCACAATGTTCTGACCCATTCTGTCTGGAAAGTTTTGTTGACTTTCGCAAACCCATCATCTTCATAATTCCCATGCTTGCCACCCCATTGCTTTCTTGTGCCGGGATGATACTCCTGATCCTAGCAACTTCTGCATTACCAACCAAAATTAGAGAAACTGCAAGAGCAAGGATGTATCAAGAAAATGGATCCACAAAACCTACTTGATTCATCTGCAATTTGTTCCTTCCTTTCTGTTTCTGAGCATGAATGTTCGCCAGACATTTTCACCGTTGATTTTGGCAATTTTGCAATTTTGGTTTGAAAATTCAATGCACTCTTAGGTTTTACACCTCCCCTCACAGCTGTTGTTTCCAAAGAACAGTTCAATTTGGAAGTTTCATTATTAAAAGTGTTTTCCCCTCTAAGTGAATTTCCTCCATTCTGAATAAATTCAGTTTCAGTCTCATGAACATTTGCCCCATATTTTGCAGAATATGAAGAGTTAGAAGATCCACAGTTGCTTCTTGGTTCTAATATGTTCCCATTTTGGCCTTGGTGTTTACGACTTTCATGTGTGATACTTCTTGCTGAAGCTTGTTCATTAATGTGCATGTTAGAGTTACTGGCATTGTGCTTTTTGAGAATTTCTTCTGATACATCAGAGTCACTAGTTCTCGACTGCATTAACAAGTTATTATAATGATCAGATACTATAAGATGATTTCAGAAAAGTAAAGCATATGAAATAAGAAACTAAGATAAGAACCTTATGCCTTATAAAACCGTCCTTTGATGAACTATTATTAGTACAGGATGAATTAGTAGCACCACTCCAATAGGTTTCTTCAGATGAATCAAGGACAACAAGATTCTCTCTTCTTGACAGTTCTCTGTTGGGTTTACGAGAACATCGCTTATCTGTAGTTCTTCTCCCTAGCATGGAGACTTGAGAGGTATCACCTGCATAGCAATCCAAGCAAGCAAAGGCACCAGTACTCATTGAAGAATGAACTGTATTATCCGGAGGAGCTTTCTCCATCACAGTCTGTTTGCTATTGTAACCACATAACTGTAAGTCTATGCCTTCATTGAGGAGAATGGAGTCTTCATTTGAGGCAAGTTCCGGAGATGAGCAGCTGGTAGTCTCCACTAGCTGGCATTCTTCCTTATGAGCTTGCCTCCAGTGAATTATCTGGCACTTCCCGGAGCTGTCAGAAAATTGAAAAACTTCAAGAAGGGCCATCTCATGTTCAACTGTTAGTTTCTAGGCTACATATGTGGGTTGGAAATCCATCTTAAATGCGTCTTCATGAACTTTCGTTTCATTACAATATCCTAGCAAATGCTAATTTATATAATAAACACAAAGGCCCAAAAAAGTTAAAACAGACATAAATTGCAGCAAAAAGTGTTGTTGTTTGAGCAAACAAAAATTGAAACCAAAAAAGGCTAAACCCCTCAGACACATTCTAAATATTCATTTTTGAACTTCCAAAAATCCTGAGTGCTAAAAGTGTTGAAACAGCCCTAGATCAATATGTTTACTCCCTAGTATATAGTCAGCTGCTGCTAGCTTGAAAGACTGAAATTTTTAACATTAATGTGGTCAAACCAAATTCACTGCAGGAATATGTTTCAATATAAAATGATATAGCAGAGTACCTCTTGCAGACCCCAATACTTGAAAAGTTCATGGACATGAAGCAAAGTCCAATATTGACAAAGAATAAAGTAACCCAATACAAGGATTTATAACAATGTTCGCATGAAGATATAAAAGCTCACTTAGAAGATAAGTATGCATATAAAAAACTTGAAAAATGGGACTAGCAAATCTGACTATCTACAGTTTGAGAGTTTTTGAATGCCCCACCCCCATCCCAAAAATAAACAAACACTAAAGATAGATAGAGAGTACGTGAAAAAATTTATTTCGAAATACTTTCATACTGAAAAGTTTCTCCTAACTCTGCCATTTGTTTAGAATATTAGAATCTTGTATTCTCCAAACCAAGCCTTGTTGGACAAAAACGAGTATACCACAAACAAAGCAAATTTTGAGTTCATGAAAAAATTGTTTTGAACTACTTTCTTATTGACAAGCTTCTCCTGACTCTGCCCTTTGTTTAAAATACTTGAAGCTTGTATTTTACAAAACATGCTTTGTTGGACAAAAACGAGTATTCCACAAAACATGAGCATATTAAAAAAGAAAACAGGTTTACTTGAAGCTTGTATTTTACAAACCATGCTTTGTTGGACAAAAACGAGTATACCACAAAACATGAGCATATTAAAAAAAGAATAACAGGTTTTTGGAACCGAAAAGGAACAGGATATACCAATATCTGATAGACTTGCATCTGGAGCAGCGGGTTGTAGCTGGACCGAAGCACCTAGCACACACATTAAGTCCATTCTTTGAAGGAGATACAAGAGGAATAACACTTGCAGCAGCCATTGCCTCTGCTCTAAGAGCTTCCTCAGCAGCCAATTGAGCGAGCAAACTTATCCTCTCTCTTTTCTTTGCAGCTTCACTCCATTTCCCAAGTAAGATGTAAGCAACCAAAGGAAGTACAACCAAGACCAGAAACAGGGCAGGTATATCAGATTCCCTTGGCTCAAGCATGTCCCCACCAGCATACTCATGTCCAGCTCCTCAAAATCACTGCCCAAATGATAGTCTCTTGAAGCTACATCAGTCCAAGTAATTCAAGATGTCAGCATCGTAATTTCAGCAAGAATCATGGTACACTAAACAACTTGTCAAGTATTCTGATTTCCAGCACACAGTAAGACTGCAATAAAAAAAAGCAAATCCAATGTCATTTTTCCATACCCGATACACAAACATATACAAAACTCGTGTGTATAAATAAAATAGTTATCATAAACACTAATTTTGTTCTTTGAAAGGCAACAGTTTGCCTTGAGAGAATGAGAGCAAATGCACATTATCCATTCCCAGATTTGAAATACAAAGAGAAACTAATTTCCTCAATCAGTAGATTAGAGAAAACCAACAATAATATATGGCCATCATACGCAACCTCAGCATTGTCTCAATTCAATATAAAGTAGAAAACAAAAATTAATGAAGTAAAAGTGCTAAGACCATGGACCAGAGCATGGCTACCAACATAATATTTAGACATTTTCAAAGTCCATTTAGACACAATCATTCCAGATAGCCTGAGAAGTGCTTATGACAAAGGTGGAAACAAATGAAGAAACAGGTAACATTACTACAGTACTATTCGTTTTTGATTTTTACTTGTAAGAAATTGAAAAAGAAAAAAACAATACTACAGTATTCATCGCTGCTAACTGGAAGCCATACACATATCATTGTTGATCACAAAAAGTGGGACAAACATAGTGAAGAAACAGATACCAATTTGACAGCATGAAAGTAGTAGCAAAACGAAGGTACTAGCAAGATGTGCTATAAGCTGGAAAGAGAGAGAATCCATTGATTCCATGTTCTCTTGCACTTTCATCTATTTCCAGTGACCTTGTAATTGATTGAGTCCAAGCGCAGCCCTACAGGCTGAGAACATTCTTTGCAATCCCGGAAGGCCTCACCCTGCCTTGTATAATGGTCAAATAATCCATACTTAGCATAGATCAGGTTCATTCAGTTTATCAGGATTCATGTTGAGAAGGAACGTTAGCAATACAGTCAGTAGTGGAAGTAGGTCTTTAGTTTCACTAAATAAGTTCCCACAATATGAAGGCTTCTCATCTCCTTATTTCTGCAAAATCATTGCTTTGACTACGCCAATCATTAAAAGATGAACAAAGATTCATCAGAACAAGTTCTCATATGAATGTATGGTCTTCTATATTTGAGTAAAATGAGCAGAGCTTTTAAAAAAGAAAAAAAAAATTGAGCAGAGCTACGATTTCCAAAAAGCGCGGATATATTTGCATATGACGTTTAGGGATAGGAAGGTAAGTAGGTAACTGCTCATCATGAAGGACCATACTCATTCTTCAGAGGCATGTTATGAAATTGAGAGTGTTGATATTCACCTTTTTTTCTCAGGTTTATATCCTCTCAAAAGCGTAATGGAAGAAATTGGAACAATTTTTACAAAATTCTGCAGACGAAAGTGGGTGTCCAGTCAAAGCACCATTTATTAAATGGTAAATAATCTCAAAGCAGGATTTAGAAAGCAGCATGGGTATTTAATACTCACAAAAATTCGTTAAAGCTATGAGCATATATGTTAAAGGTGGTATGCTTCATGGTTAATTTCCAAGGCAGTAGTTAACAAAAAAATTACTAAATAAAAACTAAAAGAACAGATCCTCAAAGGAAATTTTCTAGATCAAGGTTGTTGACTTTAGAAACCACTTTCAATTGTTTGAAGAGACAAAAGGAATAGTACCCCCCAAAATAATAAGATGTCTCCTCCATAAGATGCTGGAGAGAGACCACAAGTAAACCTTTCCAAAGAGATGAGGCTTCAAAGTCCAATTATTTTAGATCCATAATCATTGGGTGTTATGGGGACTGATATGGATACTAGAGCACACCCCCCCCCCCCCCCTCTTTAGAAACCATAAATTAGCTAGGTTTTAGACTTTTCCCCAAGAGAAAAAAAAAATATAAAAAAAAGAAGAAGAACAAAACCAAAACACCCTGCTCCCTATGTTTACCACTGGAATAGTGGAATCCTTGCAACTTAATTATTCCACATACATAGAATAATCTGATGTCTTAATTATCTGCCAAAATTTCCTGCTACAAGTACCACACTGGAGATGGAATAGCTTGAAAAGATTTCCAAACAAAAGGATCAAAACTTAAAACTAAATATGGGTGGTTATGTTTCTTACAAGTGAAATTTAGCTTTGCTTCAATTAAGCAGTCAACCATGATTACTTCACCAGTTCCCAATAAACCCCCTCATAAAAAGCTTCTAGTTGGCTCAGATAAACTTCTGCAAACATCAACATTTCAATAACATATATTGAAATCTAGTATTCAAAAAGAAAATGTATAACGCCTCAATAAATGAGGCGAGGAAACTAAAAATCTCTCCCATTTGAACACACCCACTAGCAAAGCATAGACTTTAAGAGGAACCCATCTCTAAAATATTTCTAATTTCACATTTTAACGCACGCTAACTCATAAATGATCTACAAAATAAAACCTTAATCCAGCATTTTCATGGGACACCACAAAACATTTGCAGCAAAATGAACCTAAAAGAGTAACCATTTTTCCACAAGAACAAGCTAACCATTCAATCTAAGATTCCATAAGAAGGACCAAAATCCGCATGAAACTTCTCTAATCTGAGATTCAAGTACCCAAAAGAAAAAAGAGTACAAAACAGTAAAAATCACAAGTACAAGTAGGCTACTTCCAAATCTTACATACCTCAAGCAGCAAAAAGAAAGATAGAGGAAGAAATCTGAGCAAAACCCAACAACATTTTTTCCTTCTCCTTCCTCTTCTTCCTCAAAAAGATTCTTTGATTCCTCAAATGGTAAGACAAGCAGTCCCTCTCTTTCTCTCTGTGCAGTTTGTGCTTCACTTCACACTTTGCTCTCTCTCTATCTCTACTTTATGATTATGGGAATTTTTGTGTCTGATTTGCTCATACACAAAATGATGTTCTTTTTAACATCATGCCCACGTGGCATAACATAATTTGCTGTTTACTGTGCATATTGTGGAACCCACTTCTATTTTATTCTTGGGGAAGGTGACGTGAGTCTGTGATTGGCTCTAAATAGTTGGATCTCTGGAAGTTGGGGTGCACTGTGATGTTAGTTTAGGGACGTCATGTGTTTTGGTCAAAAATGTATGGTTAAAGGGTTTTTCAAATGCGGGACCCAGTGGATGTTCTTCCCAATAATTTTAACTACGGGACACGTGTACGGGCGAGATGAATATAAGAGATAATTATTGGGGTCAGACAAGAAATTTGAAAACACGGTATTATTTACGCATGCAATAATTTTTTTATAATTATTAAACACATCTGTTATGATTAAACCTTATGATTTGCCACTTCAGTACTTGTTTTTCTTTTTCTTTTTCTTTTTTTTTTTTGTTTTACTCTTATATTTTTTTTCACAAGTGATTACGACAACTAGAGCATGCATGTGCAAATTGAACACATACAATAGAACTCTATAAAAGCAAAATTAATTAAAAAAAATGCTTAAGAATTTATTTTAAAATTTTTGTGTTTAAAAGTACGATTATCATAATCAACTCATATTTTAATAAAATTTTGAGTAACTAGTAATAAATTACTTAAATCTATTTATAGTAGTAAGTGACTTAAAATTTAGTTGAAATCCAATTTAACATTGCGGTTTTATAGTTTAAGGAACCAAACTAGACTTAATAAATTTATATTATCAATAAAATAAACTCAAACTCAAAAATCAACGTAATCACGGGCTTAACTTTGTTGTTGCATTTTTCTCGTATAAAAATAATATTTATATTTCAATTGTGACTATATATCATCGTTTTAAAAAGAAAAAAAACTCAAAATTTTGATTTAAAATTGAGAAAATAAATTCGATCAAGTCAAAAATTTAAGACCGTGTTAAAAGTTTGTCCTAACTTGGTTGGTTTGCTTCAGCAACGGTGAAATTAGTTGTATAAATTGTCTAAATTAATGTTACATTTGAAATATTGTATCTTTTTAATCTAGCGAACATATCTAAATTTTTAATTTGGGAATTAAGTTCGATTTTCTTTTCCATCAATTTAAAAATTTATATTTCAAATGTGAATTAGACACTGCTTGGTTTTTTCTTTTTCTAAAGTTGAAATTAAACAATTTTACTTAAATTAAATTTATCTTATTAATTTTTTCTAAATCAATTCATCCGGTGTATTTAAGCAAAAAAAAAAAAAAAAAAAAAACCACGCCATAATAATTTATATGTTAATGAGAACATCCCATTAAAATATACTCCTATTTATGTTGATTAATTATTAGTATAGTTATTATTTGTATCTCTTCAAGGGTGACAAAACTTTATTTTTTTTCTTATAGTTAATTCTATCTAATAAAGAGTTTGATTACAAAATTTCAACATAAGTCTTGTTCGGTATGCAATTTAATCCCTTTTAAATCAAACTTAAATCTTAAAATCACTTTAAAAAAAATTATTTTAAATTTTATTTAAGCATTCTCCAAATAACATCATAATCTTAAAAATTTCCATGCTCACCTAACAACTTGATTAAATATAGCAACACCAAACCTTAACTTTTCATGTTGATTAAAGGATGGTGTGGTTCTATCATAACTCTTTGGTTGTACCTTTTCAAGTTCTTCAAAAGATGGTTTCTTCAGCCAATTTAATTGGTAGGGTTTCTTTACTTTCCTAAGTACATATTTAAAGAAAAAAAAAAGCTTAACTACAAAGATTTGCATAAAATGTTTATTTTAATAAAAATTTGCATGAAAGTTAGGTGAAATGATTTGTCACGCATGCATTTTTCTGTTGAATGTACGAGACCGAGTTAAATATAAAAAGATCAAATACTCAACTAATGTCAACTTCACTTCATTATCATTTGGATCTTGACAGTTATATTTTATGTTATCCCACCAGTCATCAAGGATTTTGTTTATTATTATTATTATTTTAGTTATTTAGATGCTTATCTATAGTGTTTAACCCTGCAATTGTTTTTAAAAAAATAAGTGCATTTGCAGATCAAACTAACATTATAATATAGATAATGCAACAAATGAAAAATATTGATAAATAATCTAAAATGAAAATGACATTGTTTCTCGTGTTGAAAAATCAGATGTCATGAAAATTCATGCTGGTTGCAAGAATTTTTTTGTCAAAGATCTTGTGTATCTAATGTATGGCAACTTGTAAAATTAATTTTTAAAAACTTAATAAACTTATCAAATAAATATAATATAAAGTAAAAAAAAAAAACCTTGGTATTACCAATATATTATGAAAGATATTATAGATTGTGTTTAAGTCGAAGATTTGTTTGATGAAGAAGATAGAGAAAGAATGGAGGAGGTAAAAGAGATGAAGAATGAGAAATACGTATGTGAAGTGCATTTTTTTTCATGTATTGAGCTCACTAATGTACATATGAAAGGCAATTTAGATAATTTCACCTCAAATCAATTGATGTTTGCTATCACAGATTGAATTGTTTGATTTGCAAATTAGTGGAGTGGATTGTATTTAGATTAAAACACAAGGATGAATTTATAATTTATCTAAAAATTTTCTAATTTCTATCTCCATTTATATTAACAATTTTCTCAACAATTTGCACGTTCTTAACCAGATTTAAAAAACATTTCTCTTTCTAACATAATATTAAGGAAACACATATTTTATATTTTAACTTTTCTAATATTATGATGATAAGAGAAGTGATATTCTCTAAATTATACAGAGTATTAAAAAAGCGCAGATCATTGAAAAAAAAATTAAACAAAATAAAAATAAAAAATATTTTTCACAACTAAATGCACCATAAAATATTTTATACAATTGAACACCTTAAAAATATTCTTTTATTTTCCTTTCCTTTCTTTCATCTGCCGAAGTAAAGGGACAATCTTAATGCATGTTTTTACTCTTAAATGTTAAAAAGGGGGAAAAAACATCTTTACAGGGGTTTATCATAGCGCATGCTTCTGTTTACAAAGAACTTGCCTTTTCTTTTTCAGAGTTTAAACCATAAACCCGAGGAAGGATTCTGTGTGTCCTTGTCACTTGACTGATCCATTGTCCGCAAAAATCGATAAGCAGACTTCCCAGAGTATGAGCCCGAGGGGCAAGGAGTCCAGATGAGTCTATCATCTGGCTGAATACGATCACCAGGGCGGTGATCTCCACACAGATTGATGGAAAAAACCAGGACTGTTATATAGTACCCAGGGAATTCTTAGGGAACCATTGTGCGCAAAAGGAGATGCTTTTTATAGAGTCCACAAGATCTCCAAATTATTTTTTATATATATAATTTTAAATCAATACAATGTTAAAAGAAAAAAAAAATAGTCAAAATTGCCTTGAAAAGTGAAAGAGTACATGTAATTTGAGACGAGCGGAGAGAATTATAGAAGAAAAATGCATGTTACAAAATTGTCCTGTATTCCCTGATAAAACATCTCTTCCCCACCCCGAAAAAAGGAGCAAAAGAAACCCTACAATGCATCAGAAACATAACGAGACAACATTATTACAAAAGCTGATTACAGGACATAACTCTAAAAGCAAAGAATAAAAAGTAAAGCATGATCGTTTGTTGCGTAAAAATCTGTGAAATATGCTCAATCCTTTCAAACCAGATCACTTCACAATATGATCTCATGCATTTAGGACATTGAAATTACTCGATGTAATTGTAGAAAAAAAAATAAGCCTGCCGGTTCTACTTGTAATGCTGAGAAACCTCCCAGACAACCTTATCCATGAATTGGCATTTCTTGTCAAATCCCCAACCAGGGTTGCTCTGCATTGTAAAATTTGGAAAGAGTTAATAAACCTTCTCGGCATATTATTTTGAATGAGAAAATGCTGTCGGAAAAGCTTGACCCTGCAGCAAATTCTAAAAATTTAGTAATTATAAATTAAGAATACAATTAGCAAAAAGATCGTGAGGGCTCAGAAAACCTAGGCTCGCTCGCACTCATCCTGAATGTGTTGAAAGAATTTTCTTGTGAATATCATTTTAAACATGTTATATGCACATAATGATTGCACATTAAATTTTTGCACACAAGCATCCACTTACAAGTTAATAGAAATATAATTTTATTGGAGCAGAGCAATACAAGAAGAATACATAGTAATGTAAAATGAAGTATTAGGACAGATGAAAAGCTTCAGAGTTGGCGAAAAAGGATAATGAAAGGTTACACATACTGCACAACCCAATAAATACTAGAAGCTGCTGAAATTACCATGGAAGCATCAAAAGAGTATCATTATCGTCATCTTCCCTTTTCCAAAATAAGCACGACAAGTATAACTTGCTTAAAGCCATGATGAGTTAATTGAAAAAGAGAAGAAAATTTTCAAACCAAAGTCTCATACCTCCAGAGGTACCCTCCTGCTGCTTCATGTAACTAATGAGAAGAAATATATATATATAACCCACATGAATAAGAATAGGTGTTTCTTCTTTCCTTTTCCTCTTTCAATAGATATAAGATTCTTTGTTTTTTGGATAAATAATAGATATAAGATTCTTGTTTTCTTTTTCAAATAGATGTAAGATTTTTTCTTTTGTCAATGGTGAAAGTTAAACTTAAAAATCCTTTACACGTGTATGATGTTATATATCAACTCTCAAGAAGCTTTCATAGTAAAACATTAAATTAGTTTTAATAGAAAACTTTTTTTGATAAGCAATTTTAATAGAAAACACTTTATGGATATTAGTTAATATCAAAGTTAAAAGAAATGTGGAAGGGTATGCTTTGTTGGGTTTAATATTTTAACTAGTCAACTTTTCTTTTCATTGTGTAGTGCGTGTATTTAAAAAATAAAACTAGAGTAATTTACAGTATTCTTTTCCAAAATTTTTTACCTTCAGTTCTAACTGTTTTACTTAGATTATTAATATTCTTCATACTTTTAGCTAAAATTTCATTCCACTCATAAGTAGTCTTTCACTCTTTCCTACGAAATACATAGAAACTTTAGCAAAATCAAAAAGAGGGGATAAAGAATCAGTAAAAACACCTGCTTTCAAGCACTAACCACTGGGACATGTTTCTTGAGCACCTTTATACGCCTGCCATTTCTTTCTTATTTTCATTTTCCTTTAGAAATATATTCAAGGAAAAACCCAAGTAGTTGAGATTTGGATGAAACAAGCCATTTTGACTAATTCCAATGCAGGATATCCCATGGATCAGAATGCAGATAAGTTGTCTAAAAATGTTGTTCACTGGATGAACTCACTTTCATAAATGTCCACAAATTCAAGCCCTAGTTTAGATAAAAGATGATAATTGTGCTGGCTATTATCTCTTGAGCATCCAATGGTACAATTTTGCATCAAACATGATGGTCAATGGCAAAGCGTTTCCCTGAATAAGTATGATAGAATGGAACTCAAATCAACTAAACATGAATGAAAGACGGTGAGGGATTAATGCTAACCTGAAGAGAAAGAACCGCACGGTTAGCAAACCGCTTTACAGAAGCAGGTGCAGTCTCTGGAATTGTTTTTGCGACTCTTTCTAACTCCTCTTGTTGTTTCTTTGCAGTTACCCTATCTGGTCCACTGTAGTGATCAACAATCTCTTTCAGCAGGGGTACTCTTTCCATTACTTCATTGACGGCTTCCTAAGAAAGTGAGAAAGATAAAAAAAAGATAGTATACTCATTTGCTTTCCAGGATACATACTATCATTTTTCATAAATATTTAGCATTTACATACAACATACGTGCACACATGTAAAGCAAAATAGAGCAATGAAGTAATAAAGACATTTGTGCTTCCCACTTAAGTTTGTTGATTATACCATTGATGTTGGATTTAACATATGCAATATAAACAGATTATGAAGCCAGGAAAAAAAAAAAAAAGATTATGAAGCCAGGTTCTCAGGAGTAGAAAACACATAAAAGCACACAACTTCAGTGATATGGGCATCAATGGAAGGACTAGAGAGAACATGTTGAAATCTGATCAAAATGGATCATCACTCTCTTGAGTTCAACAGACTAATGCGTATAATCAGGAAAGATTGAAAGACCCACACAAGGAATGTTTACAAGGAACAAATGGTTAAACCTACTTCTGTAAGGTCTTCCAGTCAATTGCTTTTTCTCTTTTTTTCTTGCTCTCTTACACAAACCAAGGGTCTTTTCACATTGGACAATATAGAAAGAAGTCATAGCAAGTTATTCAATTTGAAACTAAAAGAATTTATAGCTTCACTTAATTCATGCATCAAACACTTGACCATTGTTGTAATTTTTTTATAAGTATAATTATATTAAAAAACTAAAAACGCACCAAGAGGGTGCAACACATTTACAAAAATTATCTATAGGATAGAAACTCTACAAAATCTAAAAGACCTATTTCATTCACCAAAAATTCCCTTTAAACCAAAAATTAAGGGCATTAAACCAATTATCTCTAGTTACATCAAAATTTCTTTCAATGCCATTAAAAGCTCTACAATTTCTTTCATTCCACACGATTCAAAAAATAGAAAGAGGAATCAAAGAGTAAGCTTTCTTAGATCCTTAGAAGCCCGAAGCCCACTCCATTTGACATCCAAAACACTATAAGCCTTTCTCACAAGCTTCTAGCCAAAGAACACTACATCAAAAGATGAAACACGGACTCGTCGCAACCTTTGCAAATGAAACACCTATTAACAATCACTTTCTCCCTTATTTTTTGGTTAATTTGGAATGAAATGAATCATATAGCTTTTAACGGCATCGAGAGACCATTAGTTGTAATTAGGAAAAGGTGGTTCAATGCCTTTATTTTTTGGGTCATAGGGAATTCTTTGTACATGAAGTAGATATAGTAGATTTTGTGAAGTTCCTTTACTACAGATAGCCATGCACATGGGTTGCACCCCCTTGGTGCGCTTTCTTAACACAATTTACTTATAAAAAAACAATCACTTTCCCCCTTCTTTGCAAGTTGTCAACAGTGAATATTCTCCCAAACGACTTCCCAAACAAAAAAAACATTTTTTAAGGGGCACGAGAACACTAAATTGCTTTCCATGAGAAATTGAATGAACCTTCCAAAGCATCCCCAATGCAAAGAATCTTATAAAAAGATTTCACCTCAAACCTTTTTATCCGAGCTATCCCTCCATTTAATTGAATCCTCTCTAGATAAGTCCATTCTATAACTATACAAAGCTTCCAAGAAACTTTGAATCCTCTCAACCTCCCAATCATATACATTTCAGATAAAAGGCACATCCCAGGAGGTTAGATCATTATTCGCAGAGACGCACGACAAATAAGAGCTTCTTTATCTCCCACAATAGCATAGATATCCGGAAATTGGTCTTTTAAAAGAGTGTTTTCCAAACCACATGTATCATGCCAAAGCCGGGGTCTCTCACTATTACACACCAACACAGAAACACAAGAAAGCATAACCTCCCAACCTTTCCGAATCCATTTTCACACCCCTACACCATAGGCCCCCTTCCTTCCTTAGACATGCACCCATTAGGATCCATCCCAAACTTAGCTTCCACCACTTTTCTCCAAAGATGATCTCTCTCCACAAGAAATCTTCATAACCATTTCCCAAGAAGAGTTTTATTGAATAAAGTAAGGGATTTAAGACCAAGACCCCCTTTTTCAATTAGTTGATTAACTACACTCCACCTTACCAAATTATACTTATATTCCTCCTCCGTGTTACCCTAAAGAAACCTCCTTTGGATACCCTCCAACCGATTAATCACCAAACTAGGGATAGGAAAAAGAGACATAAAATAGATAAGAAGGCTAGAGAGTATACTTTTTATGAGGGTAAGTCTTCCTCCTTTTGAGAGGTAGTGATTCTTCCACTCGGCTAACCGTATTCAAATCTTTTCACAATGGGATTCCAAATACTTTTGTCTTTAAAATTAGCTCTAAGCGGAAAAACCAAGATACATAAGAGGAAGTGACCCCAAATTGCACCCCAACAAATTTGCAAGATTGTGATTAATGTATTTTATTTCAATTATATGGTATAAGAACATTAAAAAAATTCTTAACCCTTTCCCTTTAAGGTCATATATTTCCTTTTAGTCTTATACATGATGGATAGCTACACATACAAGCACACATATGCACCTGTGTGCACATGCAAAAGGATCTTTAGGTGGCCATGGTTCAACAAAATAGGATCCTGGAAATATCTTGGAAAGGGTATCCTTTAGCAATTTTTTTATGAAGTGGCATCCAGAGCGACCACCGCACGAGTGTGCATGCACACATACATTCATCATGGATTACCCGTTTCGACACGACACGACACGACATGGGTAAGGGATACGGCTTGGACTCAACAATAATTTGGTGCAAGGAAATTAGGTTGTTTACAGCATTTCTGGTGAAATTTTGGGTTGTTAAGAGAAGAAACATAAGTTGGATGCAGCATTTTTCTCTGCATTTAGGGTTGCTTGCGGGCTACATCTTATAAACTAATGAAAGTCTGCAAAAAAGCCATTATAACTCCTTGAATTTATATAGTCTTTTGATTTTAAACATTTTACATGCACACCCTTCATCTACCCCAACATTTCAACCGCGTCCCTGAGTCCAAAAATTGACAAGTACACCTATATGACCTCTGGACACGTACACATTCCGACACCCATACCAGAGTCCACGTAACATAGATTACCCAAGTCATTGTAACATAGATTACCGAGTCATTGTAACATAGATGCACACACATACGGATGACAATTTTATTTGTACATGTCGGGTCCCTGTAAAATCCGATCATAATGTGGAGGGTTTGGAGGTCATTTTCTGAAAAATTAAAATGCTCATTGGGTAAGGGGACAGGTCCGAGGAGAGTGATATTCGACCTGATGGATACTCGTATATTATTATATATATTTATAATTAATTTTTAATTAAAATTTTGTCATTAAATATATATATATATATATATTCTTTTATCTATTTAGGGGAGAGTATTGTTTTATTTGTCTTAGCTAGCTATTTTTTGGTTTTGGGATGTGATTGTTGGACATGTGAAACATAATGTCAAGTTTTTCATATTTTTTCTTAATAAATTTTTTATTTTTGCATTAAATAAAATGGCTATGGATTACTCGATAGGTACCCGCACCCCTCTAATGCCTCACTCCATTCATCACACACACTATAAATGTTCTTTCCTAGAATTGGCATTTGCTCTTGGCAAAGGTCTTTTATTAACCCATTGACATATAAAACAATAACTCCTCAAATCATGCCGTCCACAAAGGGAAAACTTCCTAACAAACCATCTCCACCAAATTAATCCTTCTGACAGGTTTTACTTCCTCTTTAAATGGCTTAGTTTAAAGTAACCGATTCCCCTCCCAAAAGAAAAAGAGAAAACCAAAAGAACACACACCCTTTGACCTCTGAAAGGAGAATGTCCACTCACTTCTCAGTTTCATTAACACCCACTCCACTACAACAACATTCCCTGACAATTTCTACATTTACTCCGTATTTAAATTCTTCATAACCATTAAATCTCACTCTTGCCACCACTGCAAGATATCAATAGAATCACATCTACAAGCACCAAAAAATGACTGAGAAATAGAAAATCTCACTTAATAGGTTTGGATTCCAAGACAGAGCATTACACTGAATTTTATTTTTATTTTTTAATTCGATAAGTAGCATTACGCTGAATATGTCAAGGAAAGAATTTTCAGATGACACTTAAAACTTTTATCTAATCAGTGACAGAGTATAAGCAATTGTACTGCAAAACAGATTATCCTAAAGAATCATGCAATTATAAGCAAATTTCCCAATTGGGAAACTAGTTAAGTTTTTATGAAATGTCAAGAAAATGGTAATTCTTGAACTACAAATACTTTTGTAAGCAGGCACATATGACTATCAATTGTACCACCAAGGAAAGGTCAAATTTTCCCTTTGTAAGATTTTCTTTTAGTTTTCCTCTCTTCTAAAAGTTTATTTCATCGATTAAAGTAACAAAGATGAAGAATCAGAATTGTAGATCACTCCAGGAGTTAATGACAAGCATCAGCAGATAAAAAATAAACAATTTACCCATGGAACATGAGCTTTTGTGTGACAGAACCATGATTTAGCTGATGGTAATACAACTCAATTAATCATCGTTAAGAACCTTTTTGAATACCTTATTAATGACTTATGACCTGCCAACAGCCATAAATAGCAAGCAGAACTTGCCTCTCCTTTTACTGAGGTAAAAGAGTAGTACAACATGCGCAGTTCAAAGTCATCTATGAGCTAATTTCATCACGTATTGACCCGTTTAAGGGTCACATTCAATGAGATAATATAATTATGTTAATCTAAAGCACCAAATGAACATATTGGTAAAGCCTACATCAACTAAGCAAGTTTCTAGTCATTACTGACAATCGGGATAAAGCAAGCTAAGCTTCAACAGTGTTAGAAAAAAAACGATTAAACTGTAGAATAATATGCTTCCTGAGCACTATATCGACCTTCAAACCGAATCAAAACTTATCTTTAGCATTAAAAAGACTAGCAGTATCTTTTTGGAAGCTCAGGACCCAATATTAGTATATTATTTGTATGGGAAGCTCGCCTCGCAAATTATTTTAAGAAATAGAGCTGAGTTCGACTATATAAAAAATAAAACAAATTAATCATAATCCAATTATAATAGGGTGTACCTCCCATTCTTCGTGACTTTGAATTCCTTCATATGCCATCAAGAATGGCTTCATCTTCTCAAGAGCATCCCGAAGTGGAATAGGTTGTTTCTCATCGATATCTGGGTTTGTTCCAAACTCCTCCATCAAGTACTCTGGCTCACACTCTATCTGCAACACAGAAAATAAAGGCCACTCAATACATACACATCAACCAAATCTCCTAAGTCCTATATGCTGTTAAACCAACCTAACTTTGGACTTCAATTGTCCACTTCGTATAGCGTGAACTATATCCTAATTGAAAACCTTCCCTGACAATCAATTAAGCAAATGGATCTAATAAGTTCAGGTTCAGTCCAAGCAAACTTTGATTTGATGTCTTCTTGTTCACGAACTTTCGTCTTCTCAGTTTATAGTATAAGAGTAAAATTTGCATGCTAATCCAACCCTACAAATTTCAAGCAACGACAGAGAATTATTTAAACACCTACCCAAGTTGTGGGAATCTCTGTTGTTTTATTTGTTTCAAATCAAATAGTATCACATTGGCTACAAGTTGAGCAGCGAATGTCCTGGTTTTCATGTTGTGTAATTGAATTCAAATATCTAAGAAGGGAAGTTCCAATTTCCATCAAATCCAACGTTTTCTCAACTACCAAGCAAACAAATGATGAAATAAATCACTAAACAACTAACTTCAACAAGAAAGAAAAAACTGGGAAAACCTACCAACAAGTTGGTATGCAGTGCATCCAAATAAGCATCCTCTAGTGGAGAAGGCAACACCCTGTCACTCATCTCCTCAAAACCTTCAATCAGCTTGCTCATAATCTCAGGTCCAACACTCTTAGCCAACTTCTCACCATCAGCATTGTTACCCAAATACAGCCCCGCCCCGTATCCCTCCTCCGAGTCCATCCCTCCCCTCCTATCGTCTCTATTACCTCTCCTAAAACCCTCTCCTCTCCCTCTTCCTCTCCCTCTCCCTCTCCCTCTCCCTCTTCCTCTCCCTCGTCCTCCAGTACCCTCACCTTCAATCTCAACGCCACCACTGCGAGAAAGTATGCCCACAGCCTTCTTCACGGCGTCCTCCTTGCTCAATTTGGGCTGGACCGGGCCTGCTCTGCCTGCCTCAGCAGCATCTCTGGGCCGCTGCACGCGCCGAGAATGCCGGTTTTCTTCCTTGATTTGCGGGGTGGGGCCTGTTTCTTTTGTGGGTTTCCCCCGTCCGGCTCCGGAGAGTACTGAGAGTATGCTTGAAGGGAGATTAGCCTCACCCAACTGAGTCGACTCGGTGGCAGACTCGATTTCCTGTCTGTTAACAAATATGGGGTTTTTCGGTGGTGGCGGTCTTGCCGAACCAGGGGATGACTCGGTGGTGGGCCGACTCGGGACAGACTCGGTGGCGACTCGGCCTCGTCCAGCGCTAGGCGAAGGGGGCCTGATAGACGAAATGAAAGAAGAGAACGATGGAAGAACTGGGTCGGCGGGGATTGGTCTGCCACGGCCATGGCCGAGCCCAACTGGCGGCGACTTGAGTGAGTCGCGTTTCGACTCGTCCAATTCTGCAGGTTTACCCGGAGTCGTCGGACTGAAATCAAAATGGCCTGAACCGAATTCGCCGCCGCCGCCGCGGCCACGGCCACGGCCGGAACCAGAGGAAGAGGAGAATGGAGAAGAGAATTGAATCAAGAAAGGAGTCTGTTTGGCCACATATGCAAGGTTATAACCAATTGGGTTTGGCAATCTTCTTCCTGTTGCTCCTCTCATCTGGGATTTTATGATAAAAGGAATAGTCTTTCTGGTTTTGTTTGCAGGAAGAGAGTGATGAAACTGAAAAAGAAAGGGTTTTAGTTCGTGTGTCTGGAATTTTTTCTGCCTCAAGTCTAGAGCATCAGTTCAAAAACAAAGTCGTCTTTCTTTTCCTTTGCATTGGTTGTGCATACTTGGGCTTGTAACCTATCATTTGGGCTGTTACTATACTTGTTACAATCAGATTATTGATTTTTTTTTCTTTTATTAGAAGAGAAAAAGGAAAAGACATTTACCAATATGTTATATAATATATTATTTAAAAATAAATTATGCAAAATTATTTAACATAAATATTGCGCAAGTATCAATTTATTTTTTCATTTGAAATATAAAGACTATGTTTCTTCATTTTTAAAAAACAAAATATGAAAATCTAACAAAACAAAAAGAACAAATATATAAATATTTTGTATTGATAATAAAATTATTTTCAACCAATTGCAAGTAAGAGAAATGACTTTACATCATTGTTGTTGGTTGTAACTACGTAATTTTTCTACCACATTTCTTTTAGAAATGGGCAAATGTTCAAATGCCTTAACTTCAATAATGGAAATTGATAAAAAAAAAAAAAAAAAGAGAGAGGATAAATGAAGGCTTACATGAAAGAAAAAAAAATTGTAACAATTTCAGTTTAATCATAATTTTGAGAAAATAAACGGTGAGAGATTATTTGCAATATAGCAATCAATGTATTAATATGTCGTTTATACTGATATGAGTAAAAATACATCACCTTAACAAGAACCTAAAATATAACATACTTTAAGGTTACATTAGTAACTTCATATACTTGGCTTTCAATAGGTCATGGATATCCAACTTGTAAAAATATCATATTATTCAAAAGGTAAAATAGTATTTTCTTAGAAGATTCTCACCGTTTATTTTTAGTATTATTGAATGACTCACTTTTCAAATATCATATTTTTTACACTCTCCCAAATATTTTATTATCTCTTTTCTCTCATTTCATTCATTTACTTTATTCTTTACACATGCTTTTTTTTCATATGATTATAAGTGGTTTTGACGTGATTAATCTTATCTATTTTTCGACGTCAACATATATGATGAACCAATAATAATTATTTGACTTATATTTTTAATCTATATTAATTTTATATTGTGACTAACTCATAAGGTGATAATTAAATGTAAAATTATGACTGTAGGTTTATAAAATAATAAATTGAATGAAAAAAAATATAATGGTTATTTATTTAATAATTTTCTTTCATGATGATTTTATTTTCAATGGATAATAAAAATTATATCCGAAAACTCTTTCTTTTTTATTATTTATTCTTTTCTTTTTTCTCATACAAATCAAAATTAGTTTCTCGATCACTCAAAACACATATAATCCCATAAGATTTAGATTAAGTTTTTACTTTAAGATTAATATTTTAGATGTCTTTACTTAGCTTAAGTAATTTTTATCACTTGCTTACAACGATTTTAAAAAGTAAATGATTAATTATTAGTAGATTTTTTACGGATGTCAAAATCCGTAGTTAACATATATTGTCAGACCCCCGAAAATGAAACGTGACAGAAATAATATATATATATTTAAAAAAAATCTCACCATTTTGGGCCAAGCCAGCTTAGCCATCCATCCTGCATGCGAAGGAATTCTTGTGATCCTATTCCACTTCGCTTGTGATTCTGTTTCTCTTTGAATCTACCCTTCACTCAACAAACACAATCTATCTCTCCATAAACCACGATGGATGCACAGGCACATGACCCACAAGACCCATCATCATCATCATCATCATCATCATCATCAAAGAGAGGCTACTGGAGATGGAGCAAGCAAGATTTTTTCCCAGAAAACTCGTTCCAAAACATGTCTTCCTACAAGACCGCACTTTCCCAGACTTGCCCTCGCCTTACAGACCGCCTTCTGGCTCGATCCACCGACACCAACGAGCTCGTCATTCTCACCAAGGAGAGCGAGAACCCATTGCAGAGATGCCTCACCTGGTGGGATCTCATCTGGCTCAGCTTCGGTTCTGTTGTGGGTTCGGGCATATTCGTAATCACGGGTCAGGAGGCCCATGAACACGCGGGCCCCGCTATCGTACTCTCCTACGCTTTGTCGGGTCTGTCTGCTTTGCTATCGGTTTTTTGCTACGCAGAATTTGGAGTTGAAATTCCAGTTGCAGGTGGATCTTTCTCTTATCTTCGCATAGAATTAGGTGATTTCATTGCATTTATTGCAGCCGGGAATATTCTTTTAGAGGCTATTGTTGGTGCTGCTGGGTTAGGAAGGTCATGGTCCTCGTATTTGGCTAGTATGATTAAAAATAATACTGATTTTTTCAGAATTAAGGTTAATTCTTTAGCTGAAGGGTTTAATCTTTTAGACCCAGTTGCAGTTTTGGTTCTTTTGGTTGCTAATGGTATAGCAATGAGTGGGACAAGGAGGACTTCTTGGTTGAATTGGATTAGTTCTATAGTTAGTGCTTGCGTGATTGTGTTTATTATTGTTGTTGGATTTATTCATGCCAAGAGTTCAAATTTGGTTCCCTTTTTCCCTTATGGGGCTGAGGGTGTTTTCCAAGCCGCAGCTGTTGTGTATTGGTCTTATACAGGTTTTGATATGGTGGCAAATATGGCGGAAGAGACTAAAAAGCCTTCAAGAGATATACCTATTGGTTTGGTTGGTTCAATGTCTATGATCACTGTAGTTTATTGCTTGATGTCTTTGACATTGACCATGATGGTGAAGTATACTGAGATTGATGTAAATGCTGCTTACTCTGTTGCTTTTGAACAAATTGGCATGAAATGGGCCAAGTATTTAGTGAGCATATGTGCTCTTAAGGGAATGACTACGAGCTTGCTGGTTGGATCACTTGGACAGGCTCGATACACGACTCAGATTGCTAGAGCCCATATGATTCCTCCTTGGTTTGCTCTGGTTCACCCCAAAACTAGTACACCTATCAATGCTACTCTTTTCGTGACCACGCTTAGTGCTATTGTTGCATTTTTCACTAGTTTGGATGTTTTGTCGAGTGTTTTGTCTTTCACTACACTTTTCATTTTTATGCTTATGGCTGTTGCATTGCTTATGAGGCGATATTACGTGAAGGATGTTACTCCAAGGAATGATTTGGTTAAGTTTCTCGTGTGTTTGTTTGTGATTATTGGTTCTTCTATTGGAGTAACAGTTTTGTGGAACTCAAATGAGAGAGGATGGATTGGGTACACGGTGGTAGGACTGCTTTGGTTTTCGGGGACTCAAGGGATGCAGTTGCTTCCGAAGAAGCGTGTTCCGAAGGTTTGGGGGGTTCCACTTGTTCCTTGGTTTCCAGCATTGTCAATTGGGATGAATCTGTTTCTCATAGGATCATTGGGTCATGTTGCATTCTTGAGGTTTGTTATTTGCAGTGCAGTGATGCTTGTGTACTATCTGTTAGTTGGTCTTCATGCAACGTATGACGTGGCTCATAAGAATCAAGAAGAATTGAAAACTGAGGGTTGATAAACTACCACAGCAGCTAGTACGTAGGCATATCAATTCGATACTGGTTAATACATTTTCTGATTTTTGCTCGTAATCCTTATTATGCTGCTCAAGATTTTCTTTTTAGAGTATTATTTGTACTTTTATCATAATCAATGCTCCAAAGGAATACAAATTTCTAAATCTTCTTATATTCTCACCTGTTACATATTTCTATATTCTCACCTCTTTACGCTATCATGTGTTTTCTAAGCCATTGCAAATAAATATGTGATCCATTGAATGCAAAGTATCAGTTTTAAGATTTCGCTGATTCCATTGTTGTAAAGCTCATTGACCATTATGAATTAGCCTCACTTCAAATGCTTACATGAAACAAGAAGAGTCATTCCATTCCAATTACATATCATATCCTATTCATTTTCGAGCAACAATCTGATCACACCATTGACTAGGGTAAAGGATTAGACCCTGGAAAGAGAATTCCATCAGTGATTTATAACATTCAAAATCAATCTTGAAAGAGATTGATGCAGAGAGTTAGGAAAGCTTTTGGACAAGTTACTCGAGAACTTGTCTGATGCAGAGAATGAAGAAGTGATGGAGAAGACATGAGATACAAAATTCGATTTCTAACTTTGACTTGAGGGAATTTGCTGAAGAGAAATCAAATCAATCTTACCAAGTATGAACAGGCCGGATTCACACACACCTTTGTGAGAATCTGGCATGCAACTCAAATTTCAAGTTAATGCAACTTCTGACTTAAAAGGAATTAAAATTGGGAGAGTAACTGAAGCATAAATAGTTACATATATAATTCACGCGGAGAGTAGTCCAGCAGGGAATGACAATTAAAGGTATAAACTTAAGAGTTCCCCAATTTTTTTTTTTTTTTTTTTTTACAAAACAAAATATGTAAAATATAGAACTGTCGTAATCATGGTAGTCTCTTTTCTCCTCGAGGAAACCATTTGTGACCCTTTATATTAGCCTCTTGGCATAAACGTTGTAGTTGAAGAACAAACTTAAAATCAAGTCCATGGGGCAGATCCTCTTCAACAAAATTAAATGTGGAGATGTAGAGAGAATTGGATTCCTAGTGTTCAAGAGGACGTCATATGGAGATCGAATCATCCTTATGATTCTAGCAATCAACGAGTTGATTAGGATCATTGTTAACAATACCTTGACATCTCAAACTAGTAATGCTGGAAGCCTGCAAAAATACCAACAAGGAATCACTGTTTAGTGAGAAAATGAAGGTTCATAGTAAATAGCAAGATTATAGGTTAACAGACAAACATGTTGAACAACAGATAAAACTTGAGTCAAAATGTGGAAACAATTTGTTGATTTTGTGCTAAATCAAGCTGATATGTATGTTAACATAGAACAAATACCTTATTTTTTCGCTGTTTCAACCGCGTGTACATAGGAGAAGGGCTCTTTTACTATCATGAGATCATTTCCTCATCGATTTCTATACTTGGAATATGAGCTATCTTGAACCAATCGCTTCCCTTATATTGAAGCTTTGCTTTCATCAAAGAACAATCATTTATACACAGAAAAGATAGAGAGGATGGAAGACCCTCATCTGGTAAGGACAAAAGGTTATTACAGCCGCTGATCTCTAATTTTGCAAGAGATGTTAGGTGTTGAAGCCCTTTGCCGTGCAGGGATTTGAGATTCAAGAATTCACTGATGCACAGAGAGTAAAGATTTTGGGGCAGCAGCTTCTCGTCTGGAAATGACTCCACTTCTCTACATCCACCTTCAATCTCAAAACTACGAAGATTCTCAAGCTCGTGTAACCTCCACTCCACACGTGGTGTGAGTTTGTGGCAATAAGTGACACAAAGTGTAACTAGGTTTGAGGGAAAACCTCCTCTTGGAATTGCCACAAGTTCTGGGCATTCATTTATGACCAACGACTGAAGAGAAGAGAGCATGTGAAACTGCTCAGGAAGTGCATTGAGATTCTTGCAATTGGAGAGTAAAATTGATGTCAGTTTTGGCAATCCTCCTTCAGGGAGAGATGCCAGGTTTGGGCAATCCCTGATCTCCAAGGCCTCAAGTGAGATGAGATCCTCCTCAAATCCCTCTGGAACCGAAATGGAACTGAAATTTTCACAATCGCAGATAGAAAGACTTTTGAGCTTTGGAAAGAAGGCTAAAGGGAATGATTGGAGAGAATCACAGCTACCCCGTATGCACAGATATTCAAGGAGTGAATACTGGTGCATTTTCTGTAGAGGTTGGATAAATACAAACTTCCTACAGTCACGAACATTCAGAGATTTTAAGGCAGTGAATGAATAACCTTCAGGAAAGGACTCGAGACCGAAACAATTGACGATCGTCAAATCTTCGATATAAGTGTTGCTGACAGTCAATCCTTCATGTAGAGACTCTAGGACATCACATCCTTCAATTTTGAGGCTATGCATATGTGCCGGCAATTTCATCAACTGTGAACTTTCTGGAACTTTCAATTTCTCAAAAGTAGAGATGTCTTGCATCGAAATATCTTTCCTACGCTTGGAATAATGTGTTGCCACTATATAATCTTCTGTCACCGGGAGTCTTGGGATTGCAACCAGAGTCATATCATCACTTTTGGGATGCACTTTGTTGTCAAATTCTTCATCTTTAACTGGATTTCTTTGCACTGTAGCTGCAAGTTCCTCATCATCGTTTCCTTGCTCCTCCAAAAGGGGACAGTCAGAAAAAATAAACTTATTGAAAGAAGGAAGGTTCTCGGGCAAGTCATAAAGCTTGGGGCATCTCTGTATACAGAGTTCTTGGAGGCGAGGGAATGCTCCACCTTCAATAACCTTACCTAGTAATGTTAATATATTATTAATGAGTTCTATATTTGATTTATTTCGATAGTTGCATCCATCAGATATCTACATATCCACACACATGATAGTCATTTATGTTTTCATTTGATATTAAGGTATAGTGCAAAAACTTAGTTTTAAAAGTTCATTGTGTATCATTCCAGACATTTCTCTCTGCTTTTTGTGAAGCATTGCTTGACAGATTCCCTTCTCAAAACTCCTGGACGTTTTCCGTGGAACAAAGCTTGATTCACTGTTGAAAAGATTGGAGAGAACTTTGTCAACTGCTTCTTCGGTGTTCAATGATGCTGAGGTTGAGCAGAAGGAAGATCTAATTCCGAGGATCAGATACTGGCTCAACAAGCTTACAGATGTTTTCTACCAGGCAGAGGATGTAGTAGATGAGATCTTCACCAAAGCTCTGAAACACAGTTCGGAAGCTGAATATCTGAGTAACGAGGATCGGGTAAGGAATTGGAAGTTCATCTCCAGTCCAAGTTCACTCAACAAAGGGATAGAATACAAGATTGTGAGATGCAGGGGAGGGACTTTCTAGTTGTTGGATGATGGTTTCCATCTTGTATTCTATCCCTTTTCGAGTGAACTTGGACTGGAGATGAACTTCAATTCCAAACCCAATCCTTGTTACTCAGATATTCAGCTTCCGAACTGAGTTTCATAGCTTCGGTGAAGATCTCATCTACTACATCCTCCGCATGGTAGAAAACATCTGTAAGCTCGTTGAGCCAGTATCTGATCCGCGGAATTAGATCTTCATTCTGCTCAACCTCAGCATCATTGAGCACCAAAGAAGCAGTCGACAAAGTTCTCTCCAATCTTTTCAACAGTGAATCAAGCTTTGTTCCACGGAAAACGTCCAGGAGTTTTGGAGAAGCGAGCCAGTCAAGCAATGATTGACAGAAAGCAGAGAGAAACGTCTGGAATGATACACAATGAACTTTACAAACTCACAAAGTTTTTGCACTATACCTTAATATCAAATGAAAACATAAATGACTATTATGTGAGTGGATATGTAGATATCTGATGGATACAACTATAGAAATAAATCAAATATAGAACTCAATGATATATTAACATTACCAGGCAAATCTTTCAACAACAGTAATCAGATTAATTAGTAATAGGTGCAAATTAATTACAAGTGTTATACTTAGTGTGTTAGGGACTGCCTTTACCTGTCTCAAAGTAATGTGACTTCCATCATCCCATAAACCTCTATCCTGGCCTCCAAATGTCCCAAGGGACTCAAAATGCACTCCAATTGCATTAATATAGGCATCAGACCATCCAAAAAAACCAGTGATTTTTCCTCCTGTTGATGGTATTGTTAAGGAGAAACCTCGTCCTTCTTTCATCCCATAAGGTCCAAATGTTCTTCGATTGCTTTGGAATGCAAGTGACTGAAGAACAACAGGAGGTTGTGCACGAATGCGGCCCGAGATTGAAGTTAGATACTCATCCGGATAATCTAGGGAGATCTGAAGGAGTTAAACAATGACAGAAAAAAGGAGGTAAAATATATGTTTGTTGTTTACACCAATGTCAGAAATTAACTGCAAGTAATATCCTAATTGTGGTTTCTACCTGAATACTACTCCATTTCAGATTGGATGCATAAAAGTGTATGGTTTGGTTAGCCATAACAAACCAAATATTTAGGTTCAAGGAAATCCCAAATCGAAACTGAACTGAATCTAGCGTCTAACCAAAGGCTCAGTTACTTGATCTGATCCAAACCTTTGTTCAATCTTTTTTTTTTGGTTTTTTCAAACTTATCTTCAATGTCTCTTATTCTTTCCATGAAATACATGACATGTATCAAGCTTATATAAATATTTATATATGTTTATGATATACCGGTTCAGTTCGGTTAATTGTGGTTTTTGAAACTCAAAAACCGAAACTGAGCCAAAAAAGGAAAATTTTCAAAACACCCGAACCGAAGGAATCGGTTAGCCAATTTGTTGGTTTTTTTGCACACTGCTAATTGATCATCCTTGTGAATTGTGGTGTATATGCTAGCACATAAGGAAACTATAATTCTTGTGCACAATGATGAAAGGAAACAAGCGGAGCACTTTGGAACAACATTTGCTGATCTAATTTAGTGGTGGAAGTGCCAACAAAGTCAACAAAGCATAATTAAGCATTGCTATTCAATATCAAAAAGGTAACAACAAACACCATTAGAACCCTTACTTGGTATTCAGTTCCTTTACCATGTTCAGCACCATGCCTAGGAAGCAACATTGAGTGCCCATTGTTATAGTACTCAACCTGAATAGAGTGGATTAATGTAGATCCTGCATCTATAATTATCTTCTTTACAGTAGTGTGGCTCTTATCATTCCAATAATGACCACCCCTTCCTCCAATTGGATCCACAGACGGGATCAAAGAATGTATATTTGAGATTGGTTCCAAATATACTCCGATTGAATCAAGACGATCACCACTCTTCCCAAAGAATCCAATGATCTTGCCGGGAGTTGATTTCGTCGAAAAAAACGTCCCTTTTTCCTTACCATATGGTCCATAAGTTCTTCTGTTGCTCTCAATGGTAAGCGACTCAATAATAACAAAATCTCCTGATGAGTAGTGACCAGAGATTGAGGTCAGATACTCATCTGGGTAATCAAGTTTGACCTGCAAGAGTTATGTTAGCAAAAACTCAAATGGTGAGCAATAGTTTTCATGGATCCATGTACATATTCATGTGAGAGAGCAAACTTGATCTATTGCAATTGCTGCTTAACTGGAAAATGAGAATACTGTGTGTACATTGAGTGCAAGCGCATATTTATTCTCATGGTTGCCAAATCCCTTTTGGATTATATATAGAGTAGTGAAGTAGCATGCACAAGAACTATGTAGTGTCACAACAGGACATCAATCAAATGTCCCTTTTGATATAGAAAACCATCCAATGTTCAATTATGATTAACATACTCCAATTTATAAAAATGATCAAATGAATGCTACAAATTATATATTTAAACTGTGAACTGTGATCAACTAACCTCGTCAATGTTGCAGCCTTCTCTATTAAAATTACCATGCTTGTCAGACCATACGGAGCGCCCATTGTTGTCATACAAAATTTGGATGGCATTAAACCATGATGGTGTAGAGACTATATTTAATTGTCTTACTGTGGTGAAAAATCCATCGTCCCATACAATTCCTCCTGCGCCTCCATACCGCTTAGTGGTTGTAAGGCTCTTATAATACCAACAATGACCACCCCTTCCTCCATTTGCATCCACAGACGGGATCATAGAATTTATATTTGAGATTGGCTCCAAATGTACTCCAATTGAAT
Organism: Bretschneidera sinensis; assembly: GCA_023935145.1. Classification (NCBI taxonomy): domain Eukaryota; kingdom Viridiplantae; phylum Streptophyta; class Magnoliopsida; order Brassicales; family Akaniaceae; genus Bretschneidera; species Bretschneidera sinensis. The sequence goes on along the minus strand of CM043704.1, from coordinate 86,246,233 downwards.
CAAGACGATCACCACTCTTCCCAAAGAATCCAAGGATCTTGCCAGGAGTTGATTTTGTTGAAAAAAACGTCCCATTTTCCTTACCATATGGTCCATAAGTTTTTATGTTGCTCTCAATTGTAAGTGACTCAATGATAACAAAATCTCCTGATGAGTAGTGACCTGAGATTGACGTTAGATACTCATTTGGGTAATCAAGATTGACCTGGAAAGAGATAAGTTAGCCAAAAATCAAATCTTAAGCATTAGTTTTGGTGGATCCATGTATACATTGGACTTGCTGCTTAACTGGAAAATGATAATACTGAGTGCATTTTGAGTGCGAGCAAATATTAATTCTCGTGGTTGTGAATATCCCCTTTGGATTATATGTAAGAGCAGTGAATAGCATGCACAAAAACTATATGGTGTAACAACAGGACATCAATCAAATGTCCCTTCTGATATAGAAATCTCTTTAACCATCCAACTTTCAATTATGATTAACACACTCCAATTTACTAAGATGATCAAACGAATGCTATAAATTAAATAATTGAACTGTGAACTGTGATCAACTAACCATGTCAACGTTGCTGCCTTCTCTCTTAAAATTACCGTGCTCGTTGGACCATACAGTGCGCCCATTGTCATCATACACAAATTGGATGGCATTAAACCATGATGGTGTAGAGACTATAATAAACTGTCTTACTGTGGTGAAAATTCCATCGTCCCATGGACCTCCTCCTCTGCCTCCATACCGCTCTGTGGTTATGAGGTTCATCATGAGGAGGTCTAAATCTTGCGCTTCGAATTCTTAAATGCTCTTTGGATTGTGATTCTAGATATGACAAATGACAATGATCAAAGGATATACATGTTATTTGACTAGTTATTCAAATAATATATATGACAAGTAAAAGTGACTATAAGTCTATAATTGAGGCATTCTTTAACTTTCTACTGAGACATGTTCTTATGGAACAAAGTAGTTTTGTACTTGGCCAAAGCTATATTTATAATTCTATTGTACCTATTCAGATGAAGAGATGATTAGTTGGATATTTTTAGGCTCTGTTATTGGTAAGAGAGAAAAGCAAAAGAAAGAAGAGAGAACAAAAAGTAGAAAGTACCCTGCTGTTTGGTATGGGAGAAAAGTGAAAATATAAATTAAAATTGAGAACATCATCAATTGGGATTCCAATTTGGAAGGATGGGAGAGCATAAAGCAAAATCAACTAATTTTTCTTGTTTCTTTTCATTTTTTATCATCTCTATCAAATACACCATTGAAGTTAAAGAAACGATATTTTACTTTCTTCTCATTTCCCTCTCTTCTTTCCTCCATTTTTCTTCCCTTTCACATTTCTCTGCTACCTGTAACTTACTGAAGTGCATTTCTGATAAAAGTAATCATACGTATAACTACTTTACTAATTTAGTATTGGGTCGACAATCCAAAACTGATAATTTAATAAAAAAATGATCTCCCACTAAGAATTTGTACAGAGCATTTCTGATGACGCTATTTGTCTTTTCTCAAGAGTTGCAAAACAAATAACAGGAAAAAAAAACAGAAAAAAGGAAAATAATGTTAAGTAGAAAAACCTTTGACGGAACAAGAATGCCGCGCCGGCTAATTGTCATCTTGAGCTCTTGATGTTCACGGAGATGTGGTTGCGACTCACTTGTCTAATGCAAGATTTCTTTTATGGTTTTACCCAAAAGGATTAAAAGAAAAATTAGAAGACATTCGGATAAGTTGAAAATAGAATTTATTCGTAAATGAATTCACAATTCGTTTTTAGATAATATAAAATTAAAATTCATTTGCAAATGAACTCAAATGAATATTCATATTTGGTATTTATAGAATTGAAATGAGCTTTGTGTTGGGATCAACTAAAAATTCAATTCATTTTTCAAATTTTACTTATTACCCTTAATTACATCACGTTTTAATTTATTTAACATATAAATTTTAATTTTTTGATATTATTCAAGAAAAATTAACACTGTTTATTTTTTCAATTTATAAGATAATTTTATAATCTAAAAATAAAATCTGATTTTTTTTGTTGGATGAAATATGAAAAATAAATGCTAATTTAACTTTTTTTTACTTAAAAATATTAGTTTTACTTTAGTATACATCAACTTGAATATAGTAATATATTCATTTTAATTTTATAACCTATTTTTTTATTTAATTTTATTCTAAAACAATAAAGAAACAAATAGTTTGGTGTTTCTAACTAAATATAGATCAAGTAACCAAATAAGACAGAGTTAAAAGATAAAGAGAAATAGAAGAAAGAGAGAAGGAAGAGCAGAGAATGGTAATTATCCTTCTAATTTAATAAAAACTCATGTCTAAAGTTCATTTGTAAATTTTATAAAATTTGTCCATAACTAATTCAATTCTAATATAATCCATTTGAAAATGAATTTCACACTTTTATTAACAAACCAAATATGTGATCAGTTCATTTGTAAATGAATTCCACACTTTATTAACAAACCAAACACAACAACCTATATAATTCAAATGATTTCCATAAAAACTATAAAATTTATTTAAACCAAACAAAGTAACTTTTCATTTATCTCTCATAAAATCTACAATAGTGGAGATGGTTTAACCTTTAATATGCATTTAATTTAGTTTAATTGTTGCATTTTTTAAAAATGGGATCATGAGAATAATGTTTCTATTTCAATATAGATTTCGTGTTATTGAAGAGAAAAACAAATAAACTCAAATAAAAAGTTTTGAAAATCTAAAATGCATCATATATTGGACACAAATGAGTAAATTGACACTTATTAAAAATTGAAAGTCAAATAAATACAATGATAAAACTTTTACAATAAATTTATTTTTTCCTAAAAAATTATTAGTCGTTGATGGATGTGTTAATCCAAATCTCAAAGTGGATGTTAATTGTTACACAAAGCATATATAATAACTGCTGATTATGGGGATTGAAAGTGATTAGGGAAATTGAAAGTTACCAAATCCAATTTATGATTTTGATCCAAAATTAAATTATTTTATGATGTTTTGCAGCTTTTGATTCTTTTTAAAATCAGTTTAAAAAATGGGTTTTAGCACTTACATATTTTCGGTAGCAAAATCAATTTCAAAAGTTAAGTCAAACGAAGCTTAACATTAACATTAAAAAAATTAAATAAATGCCTTATTAGCAAAATAGATTATTGGAAATCAACAAAAATAAAAGATTTTATAATTTCAATTTTTTAAAATAAAATTACACTACATTATCTTTAAATTTGCTAAAATGATATTAATATACCAAACATTTTTTAAAACTTATAATTCACCTCGAAGTATTAATTTTTGGCATCTTCAAAATGAATTTTTTTGAAGAATTAAAATTTTAATTTGGTATTATTTTTCATAATGACCAAAGTACCCTCACGGTTAAAATATCTCCAAATGATTATGATAAGTTTAATAATTCTATTTATCAATTATTTATCTTAAAATTGTTTATAACACAAATTTTTTGGTTATTTGAATTTATATTTTTCTAAAAAATAAATAAAAACATGTAGTATCATTTTAATTTTTAAAATAAAAAAGTTTGTCTTTGATTTTCATTTTATAATGCTTTTATATTCATTTATTTGAGATGTGAAGTTATTTAATTTTATAAAAAAAATATCAACAAATTTTTCATTTAAAATATTTAATTTTTTATAATGGTTTTTGATTTTCACTTATTTGAAGATGTGATAGGCAACAATATCATAATATTTTTTTTAAAATATAAAATATATGAAGTAAAATTTGTTTTATACCATATAATAGAATACAAATCCATTTAAAGTATGCATCTATTTTTTTAAAAACAACATTTATGATCTTTATGAATACTTTGGTTATTATGAAAAATAATATCTAATTAAAATTTTGATTTTTCAAATGAATTCATTTTATAGTTGTTTTTTCGTTGAAATAGATATTTTAAAGTGAATCATGAGTTTTAAAATTTTTTAATATATTATTTCAATAAATTATAAAATAACATAATATAATTTGTACAGAAACTAATGCAGATGAAAAGAAAAAATAATCACTCTTTCTTACTTTTAACACAAATATTGATTAAAAAAGTCAACCAAAAAAATTACCTGTCAGGAATCCGAAGCGAATTGAAGTTACTTATGCAGGTAGGAATCTTCAAATTTTGACTTCATAGTTGTAATCACGAAGCAAGGGTATTCTAGGTTTTTTAAGAACACAACAATCAAGAAAAAAATAAAAATTTGAATAAATTTTTTTAATTTAAACAAAGAAGCACAACATTACTTATTTTATGGTAAAAAAGTAAGTGAGTTTCTTTAACAAAGAAGCAAATAAATATTTAATGAATGCTTTATAGCTATTATAATAAAATAGGATAAGGAATTTTAATTGAGTTTTTTTCTAACCTATAAGGTCATATGTTAAAAAGTAATATATTACCTTAGTTTACTTTCGATAGCATTAAATATTATTTTTTATTAAAAATATCATTGATAAGTTATAGATGATCGACACTTGTTAAGAAATATTAAATAAGATAATTGAAACATAAGTAATGTAAAATTTAACTTGAATTTATGACTATGTTTTTATACATAATTTATATATACAATATTAAATGAAATATAAACTTAGAAATTAGTTTTATAACAAATATAATTTTATAATCTCAATGCATTTGTTTTGTGATTTAATACTCGTTAATAAGTGTTTATAAACACTCGTTAATATAGTTCATAAAAAAATATTAAACCCAATAAAAATACAAAACAAATTAAAAAATTTAAAAATAAAATTTATTTTTTATTTTTTTCTAAACCAAAGCCATTAAATTTTTCTGAATCAAATACACCGTCAAAAAGACATAAGAAAATTCTTTTTTTCTTTATCTCTAACTGTTGAAAGTATTTTTGATTTAAAAATATCTATGAACCGTGTTTACACAAAAATCATCCGTAGAGTCGAGCATCCTACATTTTTACATGTCCATGTTCCATATCCATGTCCATGTTGGTGAATTTATGTGGTGGACGCCAAGCTCCAACCACTCTCTACATTTTGCAGGTTCAAACCATTATGATCCACCGATATTTGGATCCCACCATTCTCAATAATTTTGTATCCTTCGAAAAGATAAGTGAAAGTCAGAGATAATCAATGTCGTGTTAGGAATCATCACCAACTCCACGTATCGAGATAGCTCATCTCATCAAGCATTAGGCAGATATTTCTGGGATAACAATTTTTTTAAGCTGCAACAAAATTGGTTGAAAAACTTGTGAGTCATTTAATACATACAAGTGTTTTTTTGTCTCTTCATTTACTCGAAATGCCGTTATCAATGAGAAATGAAAATCAATCTCACTTAAGCCTATGAAACGAATGCACACTTAAATAAACACAAAACATATAAGTTTCAGTAAAGCCCTTTCACTTCCTTTAGCATCTCAACACCATGGAGATCAGAGACCTTGTTGTAAACAAAGGTAATGGAATAACAGGTTTAGTGGATAGAGGCCTTGAAAGCCTCCCTGAGAATTACATCAGACCTCCTGAAGAAAGATTCGATACGAGCAAAGCAGAATCCCGAGTCTCCATTCCCACCATCGATGGGTCGGATTTGAATGATGCAAAAGTTGCAGAATCAATTTGCAAAGCTGCAAGCAAATGGGGTTTCTTTCATATCCCCACTGAAACTGTGTACTTATCTGTTAAGAAATATGGTGATTGTAAGTTTATATAATTCTACTAGTAATTTGGATTAGAGAGACGTATCTAATGCAACAAAGAGTGTCAAGTGTTAAGATGTTTTACATTTCGGTTAGATTTAAAAATTTGTTTCGATTCGAAATATTTTTGAGCGATTTTAAAAAAAAAAAAATTGAGATTTAATTCACGAAGTGGAGGGTTGGACTAAATTTTTTTGATTTATTTTGTAGCTTATATATAAAGACGGTAGTTAAGATTTTAAGGCAGAGATTTCACAACCGCTTTTGTATTATTTATTTTTGATGGTAAATCTTGTATATTTTATTTTGTGTGATTGTTTTGATCATTGTTTCGTTATTTTTATTGGTTTTGGTTACTTGTATTAATCTTGTTACAATAATAAATAATATTTTTTTTAAAAAATATTGAATTAATTTTAAATATTAGAATTCATCTTAATTTATTTGTAAATGTTTTTTTTTCAATTCATTTGAAATAAAATGAATTTCTCACCTTATTCAAAATAGTGTAAGCTTGTGTTCGCAAGCAAACCAGAAAATGTCCAAGGCTTTCTTGCTTAAGGATCTGTGCACTTGGACATTGAAAGAATGAAAGGTCTGATATGATGGACTTGATTTCTTAGGTATCATGTGTAAAGATCATAATTTAGATTCTGTACTCCTGTAAAAATTGATGCAGATGTTTGAGCAGCAAAAGGATACATCAGAATGGTGTTAACATTCCAAAGGCAAGGAAACATCAATATTTTCGGGTTTTTATTTTTCTAGCAAACGATAGGAAAATGTTCATGTTACCGATTTATTTATTTGAAATTTTAGATGAAGAACTTACAACACCCTCCAGCCGGAGATGATTGAGAAAATAATCTCAACCTCTGTCAAAATATACAATAGGCTCACCCTTTCTCCATTTTCTTGTAGTGATCGAAACACCGCCTACTAGGTTAAACTCTTACGCCAAGTACAAAGTGCAGTAAGATGTTGTCTCTGCAATAAGCTAGTAGAATGTATAATTCATGAGCTATACCAAGAAATATTCATCCACTTATTTTTATATGGAGATCCGGATTTGATTCCCCCCTCTGTTAATGTAAAACAAATAAAAAATGCAATATAAAATTATTTGGTTCAAATTGTTCCAAACCCAAACTTTCTGAATTAAATTCAAATTCCAATGATGAAATTCAAAATAACAGAATTAAAGATTTTGTGAACAAACAAATGAATAATTAACGATGCTGCATATCATATATGTACAAACACCAAATCATTTGAGAGATATATGAATAATTTAAAGGAAGAAAAATGCGAAATCCAATGGTTTACAATAAATTTAAATTGGTATACAATCCTGTAAAAGTAAAAATCAGTAGATCTGCCAAATGAAGAGTTAGCACCTGACTGGATGTTTGGCATGCAAAGTCATTGCAGGCTTCAGGGTAGACCACCATCTTGCAGTAATTAAGGTTTTGGACAATTAGTTATTTTCCATTCTGGATGAGATGGAAGGAGGGAATGCATCTGTTCTGGCATTGACGTGAGATTCTTGCAATTTGTGATTGAAAGTTCTTTCAGATTTGGAGCCTTAAATATTCCTGAAAATGATTCCAGATTATGACAATCACTAATTTCTAACTTCTGAAGAGAGATGAGATTTTCCTGAAGCTCATCTGATATTCGAACGGATTTGAGATTCCTGCAGTCCGCGATTTGAAGGTCTTCAAGATTGGAGAAGAAGCCTAATGGAAAGAATATGAGAGAATCACAGCTACTTCCTATGCTCAATTGTTGAAGCCCCTCGTACTTGTACTCCACATCCTCTGGTTGGAAATCCAATTTCCTACATTCATGGATATGAAGTGATTTCAATGAAGGTAAGCGGTTCGGTAGATTCCCGTCCAGTTTTGAACATTTCCATAAATGAAGATTTTGCAGGGAAGGGAATTCTCCACCTTCTACTTTAACAGATGACCATTCCTCCAAATCTGGCATGTCGTCTAACCGCAAGATGAGCAGGGATTTGAATGGCTTGATCGAAGGGGAGCCGTCAAAATAAAACTCAGGACCTATCCTTTTTAATCCCTTAATTCTTGAAACATGGAGTTCTTCGAGGCCAGATAGCTGTCCAAGTGATGGCAAGGACGTGCAATTTTGGCAATCGCTGAGACGCAGGAACACCATCTTAGAGAATGAGGGATTCCCTAACCAATCTGGAAACTTTGTACCTCCATAATTCTGAATGCTGAGTTTCTCTATATTTTCATGAGGTCGCAACTTTGCGAGTACATCTGTTTCTTTCTGGGAATCATGAGCGCTAGCATTCCACTTGAAATCTATCTCCTTAAGATGCACTTTATTCTTCAAATACGCACGCTCAGCATCAGCAGCATCCACTACATTCTGCAGCTCCGAAATGGAAAGTTTATCATGAAGATGCGGAAGGTCCCCCAACTCAGAAATCCTTCCCCCACTACCGAGACTTGCAATAAAAGTCGTAAGCGTTTGGAGACTTTTCAACCTATCAAATCCGAGTGGCATTTTTCTCAACTTTGTTCCAGTCAGATCAAGATACCGCAAATTACTTAAGTTCGATATGTCTGCTGGCAGCTCAGTGAGGTTAGGACAATATGACAAAATCAGTGTCTGTAAATTGTACAAACAACATGCTGACTTGGGTAACTCTTTGATTGCACTGTAAGAAAGATCCAAGAACCGAATATGTTTCAAGTTTTCGAAAAAATCAGACTTCATTGAGTCGATCTTGTAATGGGACAAAGACAACACGCGCAAGCGACTTAGACTCGGCAATATTTTTTCAGTAAACATATTATCCAAGAAACAAAATCGAGTAGAATTTGAGAAGCTCAATGGAAGAAAGGTCCGCAGAGACCTTACCTCACGCAAGGCCTCAAATTCCATAGGTTTACAATGCCGTTTCCTTAAGTACGAAAAATGACGAGCCTTTTCAGAAATTCCTTGAAGCTCATCACTCTCATACCTGAAGAAAAATACTCCAGCTGCAAATTGAGCCAAATCGGCGATAAGATCATGCATTATGAATTTGGTTGGACTTTTTTGTTGAAAAAATGACCTTGATATTAGTTCAAAGAAGTACTCATCGCCTATATCTTCCATTTCTCTACCTTCCTTCTGTTGCAAAAAACCTTCCGCCATCCATAAGAAAATTAACTTCTCCTTTTCGAATGCGTATCCTTTGGGGAATATTGAACAATAAGCAAAGCATTGTTGTAGATGTTCAGGAAGATAATAATAGCTCACCATCAAAGAAGGAAGTATGCTGCTCTTATCAGCTGGTAGATCCCATATTTTGCTGTTCAGAATCCTATCCCTTTCACGAGCTTCAACTTTAGAGTGCAGTAAACCACCAAGTGTTTTAGCAGCTAAAGGCAGGCCTTTGCACTTCCCCACAATCTCTTTGCGCCTTGGATGTCTATCGGTTTCTTCATCATGATCTTCAAATGCGTGCTTTACAAACACCGACCAACAATCTTCGTCAGATATATGTCGAAGAGGACGAGTGACAACAGCGCGCATGGTCGATGCGACGGGCTGATTTCTTGTTGTGACAATAATTCGACTCCCACTGTCTGCGTCTTCAAAAGGACTACGAAGGAGATTCCAAAGAGCATAATTCTCATTCCAGAGATCATCTAAAACGAGAAGGAATCTCTTTCCATTCAGCTCTTCCTTTAATCGGACTTGGAGCGAATTCAGATTCGTGGTATAGCAAGGCTGCGAAGTGATAGACTCGAAAATTGTTTTGGTGATCTTGAAAACATCGAATTCAACTGAAACATAAGCCCATGCTCTTATGTGAAAATGTTTTTGCACATCAGAGTCATTGTACAAAAGTTGAGCCAGTGTTGTCTTGCCAATCCCACCAAACCCGAGTATCGCGATCACGGCCATCTCCTCCTTTATGTTAGCATTACATGGTAGCAAGAATTTCATGATCTCCTCTTTGTCATCATCTCTACCATAAATCTTAGATTGATTAACCAAAGAGGTTGTTGGGAATCTGGGTGATGGTTTTCCATCACGACCCCCTTTTAGGCCAAGCAAATCTCTACCCGTTGCTATTTGTTCAAGCTTTGAAGTTATCTTCTCAAGCTTAGCTTGTGGATCTTCAGTAAACATATCAAGGGCAGAGATGTAATTCCGAGGCAGTAGTTGGTTTTTCTTTGCTACAGATTCAGCTTCAGTAGCAACCTCATCCAAGATGTCCTCTGCCTGTAAAACAGCATCTTTAAGCTCATTAATCCAATCTTTCACCGATGGGTTTGTGATTTGCTTCTCCTCTGCATCAGCAAGCACTGCGTTAACCGTCAGCAGTGTAATCTTCAGCCTCTCATGGATGGTCTCATCGAATTTCCACCTTTTGAAAAGATCTAGGAACTGGCGAGAAGCCAGCCTCTCGAACAGAACTTGAAGGACAGCCCCGACAACTATATCCATATCCTCCTTGCACGCAAAAATTCAAGAAAATGAAAAATTAACAAGAAAGAAATCTTGATTGCTGATTGCTTCTTGTATGCTTTCAGTGCTGCAAAAAGTAAAATTACATAAAAGACTTTTTGGTAAATATCTTGAAGAATGAAGTCACGAAGTTGCAAGATATTTTATGAAGTTGCAAAATATGTGGCTGTCCAGTACGTACGGAATTAGACTTTTTCAAACACCCCCCCTCTCTCTCTCTCTCTCTCTCTCGATCGTGGAATATGTTTTTATATCATATATTTTTTATAATATGATGTTTAATAATTTTTTTATTTGAATCAATTTTTTTATTTAAATGATCAAATAAATTCATCACAGTATATTGTAAAATTCACGTTAATTACAATTTAAACATGATTAGTTAAATGTTTTCACATTAGAAAAAAGATTTTTTTTAATTAAGGAAAAACGAATAGAATAATAATGTATAATTAATATAAAATTAATTTTAATTTACAAATATATCTTTGTATATGCAACTATAATTCATATATGTATTAATAAATGAAAAGTACTTAAACTTAAATGTAAATTTAAAAATTCAATGCATTTATTTTATTATTTATTGTTACTTAATAACTATTTTTATAACACCCTTAATAAAACTCAAAAATTAAAAATCAAATGTTGATTTAATAAAAAAACACTCATTAATTAATTAACGAATCTAGATGAGACTAGTCACTCCAACAAAGAACATAGCAAGTGGAGAAAACTAAATAGGTTGCTTCACGATAAAATCATAAATAATTAGGACAAGTTGATATAAAGAGAACAAATAATTAATAAAACTTGGCGTGTAAATCGAAGAATGTAGTATCAGAGGCAAAGAATAAAAATAGACACCGAGATACGCACCACATGACTGATGACTGGCTTCAAGCAAACAAATATATTGGATTTTTATTTTCTCAATTTAAAAATAAAATAAAATTAAATTTATAGTGCGATTGAATGTAATATCATTAAATGAAAAATATTTAAATTTAATTTTTTTCATGGTAACATATATTGGTCTCAATATAAACTTACCATCAATTTTAATTCTCAAATGGAGAATATATCAAGTTTTTTACAAAATTTCAAACCCGTCATTTCTTTTCAATTAATCTTTTTTGATATCTAATTAAGTTTTTTGTCACCATAAAAAAGGAGAGATTGTTGACCTAGTGTCTATTGACCTTGAATAATTTAGATAGTAACAAAATTCTTGAATAAGCATTAATGAATATTACTTAAGCGATATAGATTGTTAATAGTGCTTATACTTCAAATGAGATCAAAAATTGTAGAAATTGGTGAATCAAAGCTGATGATCTCAAAAGTTAAGAAACTCTCCAAAAGATCAAATTCAAATAGAACAATGAAATACAATCACAGTCTTATTTTGTTAATATCTCTCTATGCTCCTAGATCAATTATGGCTCAAAGATTAAAATGTTTTTAAATGATTTTAAGCAAAAACAAAGTTTTTCTCCAAGTGTAGTCAACTATAGAGAGCCGTAGCCAACTACACTTTGCAGTAGCTAACTACAAAATTCTATAGTCAACTACAAAACTTCGCTGTAGTCAACTACATACTGCTTAGTCGACTACAGGGTCTACAAAAAGGACACAAAACCTTGTTGTAGTCGATTAAGCAATGTGTAGTCGACTACAATGTCCTTTTTTGGTTCAAACAAAGCTGTAGTCGACTACAAGACCTCATTCTCTTTATTTTCATTCTCAAAAGGCTGGAGTCGACTACACCAAGCCCAGTAACGACTATTTTCATAAAATTTTGTGCGAATCAGCTGCATTTAATGCTCAAACGGTCATATTGTATTTGAATTGAGTGTTTGGCGTTTTTGCTATAAATACCTAGCAATTACAAGCCTCAACAACCATCTTGAACACCATAGAAAATATTTATTGCAAGAATCAAGCTTTGATTTTATTCTTGAGCCATTGTTGAGCTTTAAACTTTAGAGAGAGAAACTTTCTGAGTTGTAAGCATTTATTGTACACTCTCTTTTGTTTCAAACCTCTCATTCCTACAATCTTGTTTGTAAAGAGTTGGTTATAACTCTTGTTTGTAAGAGTGTGTATAGTTCTTGAAAGTGTTTGGGTATAAACACTTGATGAAGAAATTCTTGTAACGGTGGAAACAACACCCGTAAGTTATTCGTAACGATTTAAGTAACACCCGGAAGTTGCTTGGTTAGTGGAAAGCTTCAAGAGGATCCTTGAAGAGAGTGGACGTAGGGTCGAAAGGATTTCCAATATTGCCGAACCACTATAAATCGTGTTTGCATCTCTCTAACTCTATCTCCTTAATTACTTGTTTAGAATTATTTATTATTCAAGTAAATGAGATTGATTGCTTAATTATTTTATAATCAATTATCTTTTCTATATTAAGCAATAAACTCTCTTATATTTTTGCTAGTAATTTAGAAAGATTGATTTGATTTAATTCCGCATATATTTGATATTTGAGATTGCAAAAAGAAATTGAAAAATTATTAATATTCGACTCACTCCTCATTTTGGGTATTGCCATAGTATATTTTGGACCAACAGTGAAAACTCACAAGTAAAGGTTGCTTTTCCCAAGCAGATGTTGTTTCCCTTAGACAAAGGTCTTCTCCAATAGGTAGATGTCATTTCCCGTAAGGCTTGAGGCTTAGGAGTCACATCCTAATTGTATTCCATTTCGGAATCCCAAAGACAAGGGTCACCATGCCTATATAAATGGGTTCCTTCTTATAAAGCAAGAGCGTCATGATCAAATAAAAAAGAAAAGGAGAGACGAACATACATGCACATACGTACTCTAAAAAAAAGAGATTCAAGAGAAAATCACGCACAAAGAACAAACACACAAAGTGCATAGAGAACCACTTCGATCATCTCCCTCTCTATACTCTCCCACCTTGGCATCACTCTAAATCATCCCTTAACTTCATTCTAAATACACTCACTGACTTAAGCATCGGAGGGTCCTCCTCGAAGCACAACACTAAAAGTGACTTCTTTTATAGGTGCACAAATGCACTAAATAACTACGATCACCGAAGCAAGATATCTTCAAAAGCTCCTATCTCTTGCAAGTCCACAAGAACTAGAAGATCCTTTCCCTGTTGAAGGGCAAAAAAGACAAGACAACACTTCACCATCTATTTTGTAATCAACAAATTGGCTTCGTTTATGGGAAATGACAAATTTATCTCATGATGCCACTTAAAAAACCCTTGAATGGTCTCACTCTATGGTTATTAATGCTGCAACCCATCTCATCCTATGATTCCTAATACTGCAGTCTTGAGGTGCTTCGTTAAGCCCCACCAAAGAACGATATGTAGAAGAACGTAACCTTCACCAAACCCTAGGAAATCAATAAAATCTTGAGGCTAAAGGTGAGTGGGTTTGATCCAGTGTCACAATCATACAAAGGGCACTAGCCTCGGCTTAGACTAAACCTACTCAAGTTCATTACCAAAAAGTCAGCGCAACAGCTATATCAGAAGATCGAGAAGAAATAGTCATTTTAATGTGAAGATCAATAAGAAATAGCCATGTTGACTTGAAATGAGGATCAACACATGCCTAAATGGGAAAGTTATGGTTGAAGCCAAAGTCGACACCTCACAAACTTTTAAGTTCAACTTCGATTGGGTCTAGACCTCATCTGAGCCTCTAATAAGACCTAGGGAATTGTGAGTTACTCAAAGTCTCTCAAAAGTCGAGATCGAAGACGAATATATCATCCTCGCTCCGAAGGCAGAAGAACATAACTTTCACCAAACCCTAGGAAATCAATAAAATCCTAAGGTTAAAGGTGAGTGGGTCTGATCCAGCCTCGCGATCATATAGAGGGCACTAGCCTCAGCTTAGATCGAACCTACTCATGTTCATTACCAAAAAGTCAGCACAACAACCATCTCAGAAGATCAAGAAGAAATAGTCATCTTAATGTGAGCATCAAGAAGAAATAACCATCTCGACCTGAAACGAGCATCAACACATGACTAAATGGGAAGTTTGTGGTCACTGCCGAACTCGACACCTCACAAACTCTTAAGCTCAATTCTTGATCGGGTCCAGACCTCCTTCTAGCCTCTAATATGACCCAGGGAATTGTGAGCTACGTAACATCTCTTAGAATCCGAGATTGAAGATGAATATATCATCCTTACTTCGAAGGCTGACAACCCTAGCGTTTTGAACAAAGTCAGGTCTTTAAGGGATCTAATCTCTCAAGATACCACAGATGTAGCGAGTCTTAACAGATTCGAGATGTCCAAAGATCATACCCTACAAAAGAGAGTTCCATTGAGCATATGGATGCCAACAACTCTTCAATGATCATTCATGGACATTCACAAGCAGATCTATACCAGCCATTACTCCGCACTCTGAAGGAAATGGTACAGATCTGGCCTAATTTTTCTTCTCAATGATGATCAAGATCTATTAAGGTTTAATGCATGCAACTTGTGGTTCGTCCCTCCAAAATCCATGGGATAAGAGAAAAGAGCTCAGGGTTCACCAAACTTCCCTTAATAAGTTGACAAACCACCTCGAGAATACCTCGCTAACCAAGGAAAGAAGCTCGACCAAAGAGCAACCTTAAAGACACTTTTCAACGATCCTTAAACTCTTAGCTTTAGCCACCACTTGCCTAGTGAGTTCCTTGGCAACTCTTTTCGTCTAGGTAGATAAAATTGTAGCAACCAAAGTAATTTAAATCTTCCAAAAAAGAAGATTAGAATACATTCATACTCAACTTACTCATATCAAACACCTAGGATACATCCAAGGTGGAAGAAAAAGCAACCAAATCGAATTTAAGTTTAAAGGCCATGCACCTAAAAGGCATGTCGGCTCATACAAAGACTCTTAGCCTAAGCAGAAGAACAAAGTCATATACTCGAGGTAAAATTCATGTAGGAATCCCCCTCTCAGCTCATCCGAGATAAAGGATCCAGAGAACCTGAAGTGAGATCCTGAAGCCCTTCTTAAACCAAACATCCATTCAAGTACTACTATAGTTAGAAGCAGAAGAAACAAGATCAAAATACTTAGTCCTAACACTTGTAAAAATTCTTGTAAACTTAAGTCAATAAAATTAGTTATGTTGGTCCAAAATATACTATGGCAATACCCAAGAGGGGGGTGAATTGGGTATTAGGAATTTTTTTTAAAATCTTTTTGCAATCTCAAATATAAAAAAATATGCGAAATTAAATTAAATCAATCTTTCTAAATTGCTACCATAAAGATAAGAGAGTTTATTGCTTAATATAAAAAGATAATTGAATTATAAAATAATTAAGCAATGTTACTTGAATAATAAATAATTCTAAGCAAGTAACTGTGCAAGTAATTAAGGAGATAGAGTTAGAGAGATGCAAACATGATTTATAGTGGTTCAGTAATATCAAAAATCCTTTCGACCCTACGTCCACTCTCTTCAAGGATCCTCTTGAAGCTTTCCACTAACCAAGCAATTTTTGGGTGTTATTCAAACCGTTATAAACAACTTACGGGTGTTGTTTCCACCGTTACAAGAATTTTTTCTTCAAGTGTTTATACCCAAACACTTCCAAGAGTTATACATACTCTTACAAACAAGAGTTATAACCAAATATTTACTAACAAGATTGTAGGAATGAGAAGTTTGAAACGAACAAACAAGAGAGAGATATCTTAATGAAGATTACAACTCAATATTTCTCTCTCTCAAAGCTTATAGCTTAAGAATTGAGTTTTTGGCTCAAGAATAAAAGAATGAAGATTTTTCTTTGATCCTTTATTGTAAAATGTTTCTCTTGTCTTCCAAATGACCTTTGAGGCTCTATTTATACTGTCTTGAAGTCTTCTAGCCATTGGAGACAAAAAAGAGCCATTAGAGACAAGTTTATATCCTTTTAAATTAAAAATATAGCTGTTGTAACTTGGCCAGTCGTCTGTCCACTTATGGCAGTCGATTGTCCTTCATAACTGATGCAAAAGCTGACTTTTTGAGCACCCAGTCGATTGGTACTATTCACCTAGTCGACTGGGTTATTTTTTGTGCACCACTACAACGTTTTCAGGATGAACAATTTTTTTAGCATCAATTTTCTTCATTCTTTTTGGATTCTTGAGTTCCGAAAAATCTCCAAGTTGAATCAAAATTTCTTGCACATTAAACAAACGAGTTAAACATTTCAAAAGTGTTTTGTTATCATAAAAATTAATCTAATCAATTTATTGATTGAGTCATTTCTGATGATGACAAAATATATTACAAATTTGAGCATAATGTGTGTGCAAGACATATAAGAATGATATATTACAAATGCTCAAATAATTTTCTATGTCAAAATAATTCTTCTTAAGTTCAACTAGAGCATGCTAAGTATTGAGCCCAAAGAATTTAATAAAATCTTGTAGAGATTTTAGATCTTTAATTAATTAAGGCTATGTAATAAAATGCAATTCAAATTTAATTAGCTCATAAAAATTGAAATGCTTACAAAGTGTATCTTAGGATTCAAACCTATAATTTAGCTCTTTTATCTTTGAAGTTGCATTTCAACTATTCTCCTTGAATTTGATCTTTTGGAGAGCTCCTTGACTTTTGAGATCATCATTTTGATTCATCAATTTCTACAATCTTGATCTCCTTTGATGTATAAGCACTATTAACAATCTGTATAACCTAATTAATATTCATTTGAGCTTAATTAAGATTTTTGTCACTATCAAAATCATTCAGGGTCAATAGATACTTGATCAACAAGTAGAATTGTCAGGGTAAAAAGCACGATACGAAAATATTTCATTAAAAAAGAAAATATTTACACAAGAAGACTTTGAGGCCAAAAGGCACAAGAAAAAAAAGAAAGCTAGCAGTCCTATCCTAAGACTACAACTCTTCTTCTCTAGCCTTCTCAGCCACCTCACCTTTCTCAATCTCTTCAGTAACCTATGCTACCTCTGTTGCCTCTCTTCTTGCACGTCTTTTGGAAGGATAAAGGATTTCCAAGTTGGCCCAATCCAGGTCAGACTACTTCTTGGCACCCCCCACCTTGGCCGCTGTAGACACCCAATTTCGTTCCAAAATTTTTTATCGAACCACACACGGGTTTCTATAACAAATCTTTGATCCTAGTGTACTCGGACTTTATAAGTGAGGAAATATGGATTTAATTGAGAAGTAGGAGCAATTACAAGACCCTTTTGTTCAATCCATTTAATTCACTTTGAGTTTAAATCAATTGGACTTTATTTGATTCAACTAATCCAAGACCAAAGTTTTCATTTAAATTTTGACCCAATTCAAAACCCACTAAAGCTCTTTGATCTTTTCTAAGCCCAAACACTTTTGGTCCAAATTTCAAGCCCAAGAAGACTTCTAATTTTTAAGGGTGAACTTCCAATTTCACCCTCCACTTGACACTCCTTGATTGGTTCACTTTTCTAAAAATAAAAGTTACTTTTTTATAACCAAAAAGATGTCTCTCTCCTTTCCCTATGTGGCTGGCCATAATGAGGAATTTTCACTATTTTTTTTTCTTTTTGAACTCACATCTCCCTCCTTGATTCCCTCATATTCTATTTTACCAAATGCTACATTTTTTCCACACAAAATAAGACTTTTTTTCACCTAAAAATCAACAATAATGCACTTATAAAATAATTAATCTTTCTCCCTCTTTGGACAACCATGTGTACCAAAAAGAAAGAGTTTATTTTTTTCTCCTTTTGCTTAGTTAATTGAAATTACCTTATTAATCTTCCACCATTTCTTAAATGTTAAATAACACATTTTTCTACCCAAAAAATCACATTTTATACCCCAAAAATAGCACCTAAAAATCAACAATTTTTTATTTTTATTTTTTTAGAATGTGAAGCATTTTTCTTCTTTATTTTGCTATGTAATTGAACTCTTTTTTTCTCTAAGCTTTTCCAATTTGTTATATATCAAAAATCAAAGAAAATTTTGTCTTTTCCACCCCTTTGGTCGTCCAAAGCAAGGAGAGTTTCTCCTCGCCTTTTTTGCTTTTGCATTTGCTTTATTGAAAACACTCCAAAATGTTATTTCTTGTTCACTTTTTTGCAAATCTTCTTCTTCACTTTTTTTCACCTCAAAGAACCCTTTTCCCCATGTCCAACCACCTAAAAGTATTTTTCCTCTCACTTTTCACTTGGTTTACCACACCTCATTTCTTTAGCCCCACCTTTACACCCAAAAGTGAAACACTTTTTTCATCTTAAAAGTTAAAACTATTTTCAACCTTCCCTATATGACCAACCATGCACCTTCTTTTCACCCATTATTTTGCTTTTTTTTAATCTCTTGGCCAGCCCTTAATCCTCCTATAAATACCCTCCTTTTGGCTAACACAGAAAAACGAAGACAACACTAAAGCAAAGTAATGCCAAAAAGAGAGAAAGAAAGAAGTGAGAAAAGAGATAAAAAGAAAGAAAAGTAGGAAGATCAAAGAGAGAAATATAACAAAAGAGAAGAGAGTGTTCAAGAAATGTGAGAATAGAGAAAAGAGTGAAACACAAAAGAAGAATTTGTGAGAGTTTTTCATCATTTTTGACCACCTTTGTTTTTTGGCCTTCTAATATTCATTGGAATCATTCTTCCAACTTCACTAAGTCCACAAGAGCACAAAGATCTCCGAGGATAATTCCCGCGTGTGAAAATTTTCCTTAGCTAAAGAAGGTTGGTTAAGTGTCTACGTTTTGCAAAATAAATTGTTAGCATGATTCATGTGTTTAAACCACCTTGAAATAGACTAGATTAATTTGGCTCACTTTAAAAGTTTCATCTCAAGATACTTACTAGTTTCTTAGCATTTTATTTTTAACTAGTTATATGTCTTTCTTTAGTTATCTACTAGTCATAATGTAGTCTCCCCATTAAATGCAGTGTTAAATTAACAGTAATTTTAATTTTTTTTTCCTTTAGTTTAGTACCTTAAGATTTTTTATGTCCTCTAAGTTGGATGTTTTATTTTAAGTTGTCATTATTTACATGTGAACTTTAATTCTTTAAGAAGAATTTTGGGCTCCTTTGGTTCTTGTTAATTTTGGGTCTCCTTTGGCCCATTAAAAATGTTACTAGTTACTAGTTATTTTGAATATCATATTTAAGGTAGTTTAGTTTAAATCTATTTAGCTTAATTCCTATTTTTTTTAACTCGTCTAGTTTAAAGTAGCTTAGTTTAATTCATTTAATTTAGTCCTCAAGTTTAATTCATCTAGTTTAACTTACATGATTAATCTGCATAGTTTATATGCACGCACTTTAATTTACTTCTCATCTATACTTTGCAAGTAGTTTTAATATTTTTTTCTTCATAGTCAAAGAAATTTTTTCCTTTATATATGTTGACCCTCACCTATATTTTAATGATGACAAAACATAATTGTGATTAAACAAACAGTGCAATCTAAGTGTAGTAAGCAACAAAAGCATTCAACCAAGGATCAAGGTGCAAGAACTCAAACTGAATCAATCTTACAAGTGAAGACTGAAGAACTAGTATAGGTCTAAGTTATTAAAACAAAGTGTAAGTCTCACTTGTACATTGAAAAGCTTGTCCAATGGCTCGCACACAAAAGGTTTTTAAACAGAACTTTTTAAACAAAAAATTTTAAGTTAAAACACTTTTTGAAACAGAAAAACTGGGTTGGAAGACAACCCAGTCGACTGGATACATATACCAGAAGACTGGTATATGGGACAGACAGTCCCCAGTCGACTGGGTGAAACATACCAGTCGACTGGTAAAAGGGACAGTGAATCCCCAGTCGACTGGGTGAAACATACCAGTTGACTGGTAAAATGGATAGACTGTCCCCAGTCGACTGGTAAGATCAACCCAGTCGACTGGTACCCCTATAACCTTAAAATTGAGATTTTTTAAGAGGACCAAGTCGAATGGTATCAAGACCCAGTCGACTGGTAGTTCAAAAAATATGACCGTTGGGACTCGAAATTTGAGCTTTTAAAGCTACAATCATTTCAAATTAAAGTCTAACGGTCATATTAATACATAGCTATAAAAACACACTCTATTGAGCATTCAATAGAGGAGTAGAGACATTCAAAGAGAGAAGAACACACACAATCAAGTCATTTTACTCTTTGAAACACAAAAAGCTTTGAAATATTCATGCTGAGCCATTCTTCAAGCTTGACTTTGAAAGAGAGACATAATTCAGTTGTATAAGCTTTCATTTGCTGTCTCTCTACTATTTACTTTACAGCATTATTGTCAAGGGATTACTTCCGAGAGGAAAGGGATTGTACAGTTTAAGTAACACCCGTAAGTTGCTTGTATTTAGTTTGTGCAACACCCGTGAAGTTGCACGACTAAGTTTCTTAGTAGATTACTTCAAGGAGGTTCCTTGAAGAGAGTGGACATAGGGTCGGAATGAATCCGATATTATCGAACTATTATAAACTGAGTTTGCATTCTCTACTCCTTAAACTCTTTATTTACAACATATTACTTGTTTAATTGCTTGTTGGTTATATGTTTTTATAAACTTGTGTTTATTCCATGAATTTTTTTAAAAACTCAATTCACCCCCCTCTTGGGTTGAAACCTCAGTCTACAATTGATATCAAAGCCTCGTCCTCAATTTTAGGCTTAATATCCTTGAGTTGATTCGATGGCAACAAATAGCTATTCTGAGGGATACTCTTATACTAGGCCTCCTTTGTTCAATGGCTCCAACTATAACTATTGGAAAAACAGAATGAAAATCTTTGTCGAAGGACAAGATTATAATATGTGGAGAGTCACTGAAGAAAGATCTAGAATTCCATCAAAGGAAATAACTATTAGAGAAATCAATCATATAATGCCTAAACTCAAAACTGAGTATAATGATGAGGATTATAGAATGATGTCTTTCAATAGTAGAGCCATAAGCATTTTACATTATGCATTAGATATATCTGAATACAATAAAATCTCTCTATGTGTTTCGGCTAAGGAGATATGGGATAAATTGCAAGTTACATACGAAGGAACTAGTGAGGTTAAAAAAAAAAAATCTATATGCTAGTCTCTGAATACGAATCTTTTAAAATGTCTCTTAACGAAACAATTTCTCAAATGCATTCACGTTTCATAACTATTGTAAATGGCTTGAAGCTTTTTGGTAGGAACATTGAGGAGTTTGAATTAACAAGAAAAATCTTGAGATCTTTGCCACCCACTTGGAAAGCAAAGAAGACGGCCATCACAGAGGCCAAAGATCTCGACAAACTTGATGTTAAGACACTTCTTGGGTCATTGTTGACATATGAAATGGAAGAAATGAATCCCATTGTAAATGATAATGAGAAGAAGAAAAAGGTGATCGCTCTCAAAGACTCTACGAGTAACAAAGAAGGGGAATTAGAAGAAGAGGTAGAGAACAGTGAAGAAGATGGTGAAATGACCTTAATCACCAAACAGTTTCATAAGTTCTTGAAGAAAAGCAAGAAACCATACACAAAGGATCCTACCTCTAAAAGGGAACCACTTATGTGTTATCGGTGCAAGAAGCCTGGTCACATCAGGGCTGACTGTATGGTTACAAACAAACCATACAAGATCTTCAAGAAGAAAGTCATGATAGCAACCACTTGGAGTGATGACAAAGAAGAAGAGTCATCGGACAAAGAAATCGGATACGAGGAAATTGCCAACCTATGTCTCATAGCAATCGATGATGAAAATGAGGTATCATCTTTTCCTTCTTCTAAGAATAATATTGTGAGTAGTAATGAAGAACTGCTAGAAGTAATAAATGAAATGCATGATGAATTGAAGAAATTCGATTCTAGGAACTCAGCTCTTAAGAAAGAAGTATCATCTCTTTCTAAAGAAATGATAAGCCTTAGAGAAGAAAAAGATAAACTATCTTCATTGCTTTATGATGCTTCTCAAGATTTCCTAAAAGATGAAAATGAAATCTTAAAGAATAAGATATTAGAATTGAATGACACAATATCTAGACTCATGCTTGGAAAAGAAAAGCTTGATGAAGTGCTTTCTTGCTAAAGGCTAAGTGGAGGAAAATCCGGGTTAGGATACTCTCTTCGGCAAGCAAAAATCAAAAGAGAGCTTATTCATGAAAGCCTCTACTTCAAAGACCACTAGCAAGGTTAAAAATACTCCCTCTATTAATGCTAGCAAGTCTAGAAATACTAATTCTAATGTATATACAAGAATGAAGCATCCTAGAAATACTCATGCTTATATGTATGCTCATTCAAGAAATGTTTATGCACATTCTAGGAATAACCATCATGTGCATGCTAGAAACAATATGTATAATCAAGACCTGCACACTACACATGCATATCCTAGGAATTACCATCATGGTTATTCTAGAAATAAGATGAATCCTCATGATAATGCAAGCATGTATCATAGAAATTATCATCATACATTTTCTGGAAATGACATGCATCATATTCCTCACAATAGAAACATGTATCCTAGGAACTCATATCCTAAGAATTATAGACATGCACAACTAAGAAATCCTAGAAATTTCAATTACCATTATCCTAGGATTGTGCATCATCAACATGTCTATATAACACCATATATTGTTAAGAAAGTATGGGCCCCAAAAGGAACTGTATTTTCTAGGACTAACCCCAAAGGACCCAAGAAATTTTGGGTACCTAAAAGTGTGATCGTATATCCTTGTGTGATGTAGATATGTCTCCACACCAAGGAGAAAGGTAACTTTTGGTACTTTGATAGTGGATGCTCAAAGCACATGATCGGTGATAAAAGTGTATTCAAGGAGCTAACTCTAAGAGATAGTGGACTTGTCACCATTGGAGACAACACAAAAATAAAGATCATCGGACATGGAAAAGTTGGTAATGATTTCTCAACCATAGATAATGTATTGCTAGTACAAGGCCTTAAGCCAAATTTACTAAGTATTAGTCAACTCTGTGACAAAGGCAACAAAGTCACATTTGAGACCTCTCACTGTCTAGTTATAGACATCAAGAGCAACAAGATCAAATTTGTTGGCCATAAACATGAAAATGTCTATATAGTTGATTTGAAATCCTTGCATTCTGAAAATGAAAAATGTTTTCCTGCATTTAGTGAAAATCCATG
The DNA here is from genome assembly GCA_023935145.1 of Bretschneidera sinensis. Classification (NCBI taxonomy): domain Eukaryota; kingdom Viridiplantae; phylum Streptophyta; class Magnoliopsida; order Brassicales; family Akaniaceae; genus Bretschneidera; species Bretschneidera sinensis. The sequence goes on along the minus strand of CM043704.1, from coordinate 86,222,819 downwards.
GCTATGACATAGAAGGCTTGGTCCTGTAAACATGAACTTGTTGAAAATCATTTCAAGAAAAGATTTAGTCATTGGACTTCCCAAAATCAATTTTGAAAAAGACAAAGTATGTGATGCTTGTCAAATGGGAAAACAAACTAGGATTTCTTTGAAATCAAAAAATGTAGTCTCAACTACTAGACCTTTGAAACTTTTGCATATGGACTTATTTGGTCCAATTAGTACCATTAGTCTAGGTGGCCATCAATATACTCTTGTTATTGTTGATGAGTATTCAAGTTATACCTTTGTTATTTTTATTGCTTACAAGGATGAAGCTTTCAAAGGATTTGAATTTTTTTGCAAAAAAGGTTCAAAATGAAAAAGGAATTTGTATTTCAAGCATTAAAAGTGATCATGGAAAAGAATTTGAAAACCAAAACTTTTCAAAATTTTGTGATGAAAATTGAATTGATCCCAACTTTTCAGCTCTTAGAATTCCTCAACAAAATGGAGTTGTTGAGAGAAAAAAGTAGAGTTCTAGAAGAATTTTCAAGAACAATGCTTTATGAAAATAGTTTACCAAAATACTTTTGGGCTGAAGCCGTGAATACCTTTTGCTATATCTTAAATAGAATTTTAATTAGGCCTATGCTTGATAAAACTCCATATGAACTATGGAAAGGTAGAAAACCTAACATCTCCAATTTTTGTACATTTGGTTATAAATGCTTCATCCTAAATAACAATAAAACTAACTTGGGTAAATTTGACTTTAAGACCGATGAAGAGATATTTTTAGGATATTCAACATCTAATAAGGCTTATAGAGTTTTCAACAAGAGAACTCTAGTAGTAAAAGAATCCATACATGTAACTCTTGATGAGTCTAACCCAATTAGTAGTAGAGAAGTTTCCTTTAATGATGATGCAGATTTTATTCCAAGAACGGAAACTCCTACTCCCATTGTTGACCCAAAGGAGAGTCCACCTCAAGCAAATAAAGAGATAGAAACTCACAATTTGGACCAACCATCTACAAGCCAACAAGAGGATAGTCTTCCCAAAGATTTGAGGTATGTAAATTATCACCCGATTGATCAAGTGATTGGTGATCCTTCACAAGGGGTAAGAACTCGTTCTTCTATTAGAAATATTTCCAATTATGTAGCTTATTTGTCTCAAGTAGAACCTAAGACATTTATAGAAGCTGAAAAGGATAATGATTGGATAATTACAATGCAACGAGAAATAAATCAATTTGAGAGAAACAATGTTTGGAATCTAGTTCCAAGACCTAAGAATCATTCAATAATTGGAACTAAATGGGTATATAGAAATAAGATGAATGAAAATGGAATAGTAACTAGAAACAAGGCTAGACTAGTTGCTAAGGGATATAATCAAGAAGAATGAATAGACTTTGATGAGACCTATGCTCCAGTAGCTAGATTAGAAGCTATTCGAATGTTATTAGCCTTTGCATGCTTTAATAAGTTCAAGTTATTTCAAATGGATGTACAAAGTGCATTTTTAAGTGGCTTTATAGAAGAAGAGGTTTATGTTGAGCAACCTCTTGGATTTGAAAATCCTAGTCTTCCAAATCATGTCTACAAGCTTTCTAAAGCTCTATATGGGTTGAAGCAAGCTCCAAGGGCATGGTATGAAAGACTAAGTAAATTTTTGATTGACAATAATTTTGTAAGAGGTAGAATAGACACAATTCACTTCACAAAAACTCACAAAAATGACACTTTGATAGTCCAAATATATGTTGATGATATTATATTTGGTGCTACTAATGAATCTATGTGTCAAGAGTTTGCAAAGTGTATGCAAGGTGAATTTGAAATGAGCATGATGGGAGAGCTTACCTACTTCCTTGGATTTCAAATCAAACAACTAAAATGAAGTATCTTCATCAATCAATCAAAATACACTAAGGACCTATTAAAGAGGTTCGAAATAGAAAGTTCAAAGTTACTTGGAACTCCTATGAGCACAACTACAAAACTTGATCTTGATAAAAGAGATAAATCTATAGATACTAAATATTATAGAAGCATGATAGGTGCTTTACTTTATTTAACTGCAAGTAGACTTGATATAATGTTCAGTGTATGCATGTGTGCTAGATTTCAATCTAATCCTAAGGAATGACATGTAGTTGCAGTAAAAAGAATCATTAGATATCTACAAGGAGCCCAAACCATAGGATTATGGTACTCTAGAGATTCATGTTTTGAGATTGTAGGATATTCAGATGCTGATTTTGCTGGATGTAGGTTAGATAAAAAAAGCACAAGTGGAACATGCCAATTCTTAGGTGCAATGTTAATCTCTTGGTTTTCCAAGAAATAAAATTCCGCTGCACTATCAACCGCTGAAGCGGAATATGTAGCAGCTGGAAGTTGTTGTGCCCAAGTATTATGGATGAAACAACAACTAGAAGACTATGGCATGAACTTAAAAGGCATCCCGATATTTTGTGATAATACTAGTGCTATCAACCTGACCAAGAACCCTATTCAGCACTCTAGAACTAAACACATAGAAATTAGCCATCATTTCTTAAGAGACCATGCTTAAAAAGGTGATATAAGACTAGAATTCGTACCTTCAGAAGATCAAATAGCTGACATTCTCACAAAACCTCTAAGTGAAGCTAGTTTTTGTAAGATTAGAATGTTAATGGGATTGCTGGATTATGATAAATTGAATGTCTGATTGTTTCATCATTCATCATTTGCACATTTGACATCTAGGGAAAGAGTATTAATCCTTGTTTAAAGATCTCCATCACTCAAAGATGTCATAAATAAACAAATTTTGTGCTACGATTCAAGACTAAAAATTTTCTTAAGGGTCCAGTCGACTGGTAAGTCACTGCCTATTCTTCCAGTCGACTGGTAAGTCTTATCCAGTCGACTTTTACCTTAAGAACTTGTTTGGAGCCAATTTTTTTTAAAAATTCAGTTATCATCTAGTCGACTGGTAAAAAACTACCCTGTCGACTGGTATTTTACTGCCCATTTACCCAGTCGACTAGTATGAAAATGTTAATCTTTTCTAAAGGACCCAGTTGACTGGTATCCTTACCCAATCGACTGGTATCACGATTTTATATATAGACTGTTCATTTTTTTTTCTTCAGATTTTTACGCCATTTTTAAAACCTTAGCTTTCTCTCTCTAGAAAATTTCACCATTTTGATCCAAAAACCATCCAAATAACACCTAAACACATCGATCTAATCATCCAAAACCTTATTTTCAACATTCTACGGTTGAAATCTTCCATTTCCACCAAAATCTATTTTTTCCCAAAAACTTGTTTTTTCCTAACATGTCCAATAGAATCCGTGTAAAATACATAACTAGGGGACCAAATGCACCTACAACGCCAAAGTCTACCAAACTTATGGATTTGGAGTCACAGGGGAAGGGCGTGGTAGGCTCATCAAGCAAGAAGCCCAGAACAGAGCTTGATGAGTCCCTATTTTCCAGCCCTACGACAAAAGCAAGGTATGACTCTACCATTCACCACAAGAAGATCATGACGGGCAGAGTTGTTGACTTCGACTCTATTTGTCATGGAAACTTTGATATCTTGCCAGCCTTTGAGGTGATACACCTGACCCCACTGGTCAGAGTGCATGAGAAATTTTACCCGAGACTAATTCACCAGTTCTATGCGAACTTGGTGAAACCTAGTCCACTGGCTCTGAGATTCAGAACCAGTGTCATGGGTGTGGAGTTTGAGGTCAACACTGACCTCCTGGTGAGTATTTTGAGGATCCCTGTAGGAGGGATCTAATGGAGTCTGGATGGGTGGCCAGACAATTTCGAAGTTGAGGAGGCCTGTTAGATAGTCAGGGGTGACCTTAACTATGTGTATAGACCCACTATATTTCACACATGTAGTGATATGCCTCTGGACTCGAAATTGTTCAACCTCATAGTGAGTTGGACCATCGACCCAAGACTAGGGAGTCGAGGGTATCTATCTAAGATAGATACAATATTGATTTGATGCCTTAAAATAGGGTACCACTTCAATATATACCCCTGCTGCTCGCCAACATGATTAATGGTGAAGCGAGCGACTCCGGGTCTTTTCCCTACGGGATGCTCATCACGCTTATACTCCAGCACTTCTGGGTGCCTCTCCCCACCTCCGAGGCTCAGGACATCGGGCTGAAGGACATCATCAATATCTTCTCACTGAAAAAGATGGGATTCACGGTCCGTGACGGCTTCATCTATGTGAAAGCTGGGAAGCACATACAGATTCGAGAGGATATGAGTAGTGATGATGAAGATGATGAGGCTGCTGCTGCTACTGTTGACATGGACACGGATACCCGAGCACCTCCCATAGGTGACTCGAGTGCTGGTCAGGCTGGATATGGTGATCTACTTCAGGCTATCACGAGCCTCCAGCTGACCATACAGTCCGGGTTGCAGACGTTGAGCTCCTCCATCGAACACCTCCATCGAGCACTTCCGGGATGATTTTGAGCTACACCGAGAATGCACCGAGAGTTTTCTAACTGAGATTAGGGATCTCATTCATGATGGCTCAGACTCTCCTACTCTTTGAGTCTATTTTTATGTTTTCTTTGATGTACTTAGTATTTCTAGTTCTTAGCTTGTAGCACAGACATACTTTGTTATATTTCTTACTTATATATGGCTCTACGAAGCTCGTTCGTATATAGACTTTTTGTATATGATGATGCTTCATGATTAGACATATTTCATGTATCTATTTTACTTATTTGTGATGCGCTTGCATAGTTTATAACTGCTCATATTCAGATTTATGCTTTAAAACTGTTTTTGATTGTATGGAAACTTCCGGTTCTTCCCGGGAAGCATTCCGAACTCTGAATGGAGCCAAATTTTTGCATATAAGTTTAAGCATACTCTAGATGACTATGGTAGCTAAGTAGCTTATTTTTTAGTTTATGACCCCTTTGGTTGCTGTTGTCAAAACTGGGGAGAAATATGAGAAAACCGAGATAAACTAAGTAAACAGAAAACCAGTGCATAGATTTAAGGGGAGCACTGCTCCAAAGAATATTGATTGGTTGAGTTGCATATTGATTGGTTGGGTTGCATATATAAACTGTGTTTACTTGTTTACAGGGTGGTTTTACTCAAAAAACAGAGGAAACTCTGCCCAATTTTTCGAAAAAAACTTACACTTAGTTTATAAACTGTTTTCTCTTAATTAGTTTTGTCATCATCAAAAAAGGGGGATTGTTGACCCTCACCCATATTTTAATGATGACAAAACACAACTGTGATTAAACTAACAGTGCAATCTAAGTGATTAAACTAACAGTGCAATCTAAGTGTAGTAAACAACAAAAGTATTCAACCAAGGATCAAGGTGCAAAAACTCAAACTGAATCAATCTTACAAATGAAGACTGAAGAACTAGTATAGGTCTAAGTTATTAAATCAAAGTGTAATTCTCACTTGTACATTAAAAAGTTTGTCCAATGGCTCGCACACAAAATGTTTTTAAACAGAACTTTTTAAACAAACAGTTTTAAGTTAAAACACTTTTTGAAACAGAAAAACTGGGTTAGAAGACAACCCAGTCGACTGGGTACATACACCAGAATACTGGTATATGGGACAAACAGTCCCCAGTCGACTTGGTGAAACATACCAATCGACTGGTAAAATGGATAAACTATCCCCAGTCGATTGGTAAGATCAACCCAATCGACTGGTACCACTATAGCCTTAAAACTGAGATTTTTTAAGAGGACCCAGTCGACTTGTATCAAGACCCAGTCGACTGGTAGTTCAAAAAATATGACCATTGGGACTCAAAATCTGAGCTTTTAAAGCTACAGTCATTTCAAATTAAAGTTTAACGGCCATATTAATACATGGCTATATAAACCCACTATATTGAGCATTCAATAGAGGAATAAAGACATTCAAAAAGAGAAGAACACACACAATCAAGTCATTTAACTTTTTGAAATACAAAAAGCTGTGAAATATTCATGCTGAGCCATTCTTCAAGCTTTACTTTGAAAGAGAGACATTATTTAGTTGTATAAGCTTTCATTTGTTGTCTCTCTACTATTTACTTTATAGTATTTATTGTAAATGGATTACTTCCGAGAAGAAGGGGATTGTACGGTTTAAGCAACACCTGTAAGTTGCTTATGTTTGGTTTGTATAACACCCATGAAGTTGCACGACTAAGTTTCTTAGTGGATTACTTCAAGGAGGTTCCTTGAAGAGAGTGGACGTAGGGTCGGAACGAATCCGATATTGCCAAACCACTATAAACAGAGTTTGCATTCTCTGCTCCTTAAATTCTTTATTTACAATATATTACTTGTTTAATTGCTTGTTGGTTATATGTTTTTATAAACTTGTGTTTATTCCGCGAAAGTTTTTAAAAAC